>JBBPBX010011061.1:44871-56690 GCA_038048925.1 Garcialebias charrua | reverse complement strand
ACAACACATTAACTTTCTTATAACACTCTGCAAAACTGAAAGTTATGCATATACTGTAACTCATGTCCCCTGAAGGAAGGGAACGAGGTGCAACATACTTGCTATGGGAATTGCGCCCCCGCACGATTACCTGAAGGAATACACTCACGCCTTTACGGCAGGGGCGTCACCGCCACACCAGAGGCCCCGCCCTCTGGGTATTTAGGCGGTGGGCGCCCCTCCATCTTCCTCAACAATTGCACTTCACCGAGCTTCCACCATTGAAAAGGGCCAGTTATGTTGCACCTCATTCCCTTCCTTCAAGGAACATGAGTTATGGTGCATAACTTTCAGTTCCCTTTCAGTCATGTTCTCTCGGTGCAACATACTTGCTATGGGAACGTAATCCATTCACGCCCTTGAAATGCTCGGCAAAGTGTATGTGAGAGCATCCATCTTAAAGACAGGCATCTCCCAGCTGCTTTCTGTAGAAAGCATATGCTAAGAGGAGAAAAATGCCACAAGTAAACAACAACATGATGTCTCCACTGGGCATAAATATGGCAAATGTGGAGGTAGAATACCCAGGCCAAGCACAGGGTAACCTCACAGGCCCCTGTAAACTTTCTGAGGTTTTTTTTTGGGGGGGGGGGACAAAGCAACCGAAGCCCTAGGCTCTCAACCAGACCCCTTCAAAGGCCAGGCTGAAAGTTGCCACAACTCTGGACGCGGGTGAAAGAGTTGACCATGCGCCTGAGTCAGGAGGTCCCTATGAGAAGGAAAATGCCATGGTATCACAGATAGCATTGAAATCAGCTCTGGAAACCACGTTTTCTGTGGCCAGTTGGGGGCTATAAGGATCAAAGAAAGAGCTCCCTTACGTACCCGTTCCAGTGTCGCCCCGATCAAAGGGACAGGTGGAAATGCATAGTAAAGTACCCTTGCTGGCCAGTCATGTGCCAGAGCATCCATACCCAATGGGGCATCCGTTTCCCTCAAGGAGAAGTAAAGGTCACAGTGTGAGCTAGCCCTGTAGGCGAACAGGTCCACAGAGGCCCACCCGAATCGTGACCACACCTGTCCCACAATCCATGGGTTCAGGCCCCATTCTGATGCCAGCAGAGGACCTCTTGAGAGGGCGCCTGCTCCGTATTTTAGTTCACCAGGGACATGAGTCACCCTGAGCGTCAGGATCCTTGGAGCACACCATGTGAGCATCCTCTGTGCCAGATGGAGGAGGGCCCGGGACCTTGACCCTTCCTCTCTGTTGATAAAGGACACTGTGGTCCTGTTATCTGATTTCACTAGGATGTGTTGTCCAGCAATCAGACCTTTGTGGAAGAAGGATTTTAATGACAGGAATACGACTAACAATTCCAGGAAGTTGATGTGTAATCTTGCTTCCTGTTTGTTCCAAAGGCCGCGGGCATTCTGATTCTTACAGATTGTCCCCCATCCTGTTTTTGAGGCATCCGTTGTGATGACCACACAAGATGACACCCTTCCCAGTGAGACCCCATCCGTGAAAACGGACACGTTTCTCCAAGGTTCCAGAGCCTCCAGGCACTCTGAATCTATCCTAACCTTCCCCGTTTGTTTAGGTAGGTTAGGCTGTATCCGTTGGTTCAGCCATAGCTGCATGGGCCGTATTTTCAGTAATGCATGTGGCACACATAGAATGACCGTTGCCAAGAGGCCTAGAAGGCGTTGGCAGGTTTTTGCAGGGACCCGATGGTCCAATTTGAATTTGCACAGGCAAGAACGAATGGAGGAAACTCGTTCCTTTGAGAGCCATGCTCTGTACTGGATGGTGTTGATCTGTACTCCCAGAAATACGGTAACCTGTGACAGAGTTAAATTGCTCTTTTGCAGGTTTATAACAAACCCAAGAGACTCTAAGTGAGAAATCACCTTGTAAGAGTGTGACTGGGCCTGCTTTCTGCTTTCAGCCAGAATCAGCAGGTCATCCAGGTAGTTCATGACCCTGAGTCCTTGATTCCTGAGAGGGGTCAGAGCTGCGTCCAGACATTTTGTAAATGTGCGTGGAGCAGTCTTTAAACCAAAGGGTAAAGCTTTGAATTCATAAGCGATTCCCTCAAAAGCAAAGCGGAGGAATTTTCTGTGTTTCCTCCAAACGCCTATATGGAAATAGGCATCTTTTAAGTCTACTGTACATGCGTAGTCTCCAGGTCTCACAGACTGGAGAGCTTGTCGCAGTGTAAGCATCTTGAACTTAAATGTTTTAATCCTTTTGTTGAGAGTCCTGAGATCCAGAATTGGTCTCAGAGAACAATCCTTTTTGGGCACCAGGAAGTACTTGCTGTAGTGGCCGGAGAGCAGCTTGTGTCCAGAGACCAAACTAATCACTCCTTTTTGCAGCATGGTCGAAACTTCTTCCCTCAGCACGTGTACGCGTGCGGGGTTGATCTTAGATTGCAGCACCCCTGTGAAACGGGGCGGTCTCTTAGAGAATTGTAATTTGAGTCCATGACGAATTGTTGTCATGACCCAATCATTTGGTCTGCACGCCTCCCAGGCCTGCAGATGCGTACTGAGTCTGGATGGCATGTTGTGTTGTAACCTGTCACCTTTGAGAGCCAGAGGAGTGACCTTTGACCCCTCTGACCCTCCTCCGGACAGGCTGGTCGGCCCGACAGGAGATATCGCGAGATCTGGCTCACATGTCTTGTTGTGGTTCATAGTTGGACCACATGGTTGGTTTATAAAAATGGGACTCGAGTCAAGAACCAGGGCAGTCTGTGTTTTGGTACTTTTATTTTTATACATGTTTGAAACAGTTTTTATTTTGTTTATACATGCAATGGTCGAGTCGCGTTTGGTGCATACACATATGCCGCTCACTCCTCGTAGTCTTTTACGAGGGGAGACTGGGCCCAATAGATCAGGTACCCATACCACGTGGGCGGGTAAACCTGTGGGATTGTCAGTTCGTCCTGTTTCATCAGGTCCGAGCCTGTTTTCCGCCTGGGGAGACTGGCGAGATACTCGGCTGTCCCTGGAAGGTCCCACCGCCACCTACGGGTCTCTTCCGGGAGGGGCCATTTGTGTTCTCCTTACGGGGGCAAAGTTCTTTCCATGCAACCCTTCACGGAGGGCTTCCACCTGTTTGCGTCTCTGTTCCAGTTTGGTCTGGACACACTCCAGAGCTCCCCCGAAAAGCCCCGTCGGGTCGATCGGGTGCTGGAGGAAAGTTGACCTCTGGTTTTCCGGGAGGTCCGATAAGGTCAGCCAAGGATGGTGCTGGGCGACAACTATTTCCACCATCGCCTTACCTTGGGAGATGGCTATTGTCCCCATCAAGCGGAGCACGAGGTCCGAGGCACGGCAAGCCTCCCCCACGGCTTCCGTTACGGCCTGTTCGTCTTTTGCTACCTGGACGTGCTGCAGCTTTTCCGCCAGGTACGCTTGCACCAAGGTTGATGCGTTCATTGCGCAGGCTGCGAGGCCCTGAGCCTTGTAGCACTTTCCGAGTTGTTTCTCCGAAGCGCGGCAGGCCCTGCTGGGTAGCGTAGGTTTCATCCCCGAGACGGCGGGGGCTAGGTGAGCCGCCAGAGTGTCCTCAATGGGGGGTGTGCTGTCGAGGCCTACTGCTTCCATTCCCACCACGTCGAGGAACCGGGACAATGGGAGCATGATAGAAGCTCCGGGATCCACCCAGGAGCGTTTCAGATCCGTGAGGAAGTCAGGAAAGATGGGCATCTTTTGCGACGCTGTTGGTTGCTTTGCATGAAAGTAGCTTCCCGCTAGCCTCGTAGCCTGTTGGCGCGGCGTCGGGTCCAGCCACGTGATCTGCAGAGCATCTGCTGCCCTACGACACAAGTCGAACAGGGCCGGTACCGACAGGTCCAGTTCCGGGAGAATGTGTGCCAGGTTCTGGGAGGAACTCACGATTTCTTTTTTGTCACCAAATTCGGTGTCTAGGTCGGACACATCAAGCGTCGAGTCCTCGGCGGCCCCCGAGGAGTCCGACATTTTGTCCTCTCCGACTTGTCCGTTGCATTCCAGGTCCACGCTATCGGGATCCGGAGCAGAAGGAATCCGACGTGCGACCTTGAGCGCTATGCTTCTAGCCATGGATTTGGCCAGCGCGAGAGCCCGTCGTCTCCTCACTGCAGCCGACATTCGACGTCAGTGAGGGCAAGAGTCTGGGAATTCCAGCACCTTCCTTGCATGCAGAATCCCTAGGCAGACAGGACAGGCCTCGTGGGTGTCCGTCGCCGAAAGGGAATGGCCACAGCCGCTGGGGCAAGGGTGCGAGCGAGGACTCGTCGTCCTGGTCTTTCTCCTCCTTGTCTTCCGTCTTCCCTTCTCGGTAGCCATGTCCTGCGAGAAGCGTCGAGTTGATTTGAAGATTCTTTTCTTCGAAGTTGTCTTCTCCGTCGTCTATTCTTTCGCTCAAAAACCTGCTACTGGTTAGCAGGAGGTTGTGACGCAGTTAGCGCTGTCGAGCGAAAACCTACGGAAAAGAAGAAAACTTCGAGGGTGAGTAGAAAAATGCCAGACTAGCTTTCGCCAGCCCAGCAGTGCGCAAGAAAATTTCTCTGTACGCTCAGTGTAGGGAGCAAGCTCACCTCAGTCGAGCGATGCGACAACAGAGAAGTCCCACGAAGTTCAGGTGTTTAAGCGAGGTGAAGGGCAAAAAAGAGGAAGATGGAGGGGCGCCCACCGCCTAAATACCCAGAGGGCGGGGCCTCTGGTGCGGCAGTGACGCCCCTGCTGTAAAGACGTGAGTGTATTCCTTCAGGTAATTGCGCGGGGGTGCAAGTATGTTGCACCGAGAGAACATGACTGAAAGGGAACTCACATTATTCAGAAAACTTCTTGAACCAAATACTTGAAAGGGCAGTGTGTGATTGTCACGTCAGTTTTTATGAACCCAGAGTGTTTTATGTATCAGGTTTAACGGACCCCTTACCTCCAGTTTGAAAAAAATAAATACAAATAAAACAATAAATTCTGAGCTCAGATGCATTGGAAGCCAATGAGAGTTTACAGGTGTTCACTCTGAACCCTGGAAGGATTTGAGAGAAAAAATGTACCTGTATGTCCTGTAATACTGAGAAGACAAAACAAGTAAAAAAGACTAAATGCCCTTTGTTACGTTTGGGAATACACATAGTTTGAAAAGCTCACAACTTTGTATGGGACAGCATCACTCCAAGGCGAACATTTTGTTGTAGAATCTTCAAAAATCATAAAACTGAGTGTGTAAAACTGCTCTGAATGATTTCACTCTGAAGTTGGTCTTAAAGGTTTGTAAAAAAGATCTGTTTCTCCATAATCCCACTGTTGTCTCTGGGGACATTTTTTGCAGCTTTTTGTGGATTTCATCTACGCTGTAAGATGTGCTACAAAAAACTTTTAGCACACCCTTTTCTACTATTTACTAATATTGGTACAAATATGTGTTTGAGCCCTCCAGTTGTTTATGACTATTTATGCCCAAGTCTGAATTCCATACGGTTCATAAACCAGTATACTCTAAATGGAGGGTGTTAAAGTGTGTGTATGTTGCAGGATTACCTCAAGTGCAGTTGAATCTCAATGTTTACAGAGAGCTTTTCCAAATGATCTGGAACCGATAGTACTTTTTTTCTTATTTGTGGAATTGTAGCGTACATGATTATGTAAGAGTTGAAATGGGAAAATACTGAACTATTAGTGCATTTTAGTGTTCCGACAGTTCAACGTCCGACTGAAAACAAGTTTAAAAGGATGACGTGTGCTTCTTCATTAATGAAACTACCTTTATACAAAAAAAAAAAGAATACTATAGATTGCTTTCAGATTTTGTGTTCTTTATAAAACAGCAAGTACAAACACTGACAACTGTTTTTTATTTGGTTTTTATTTTTAATTAACCTTTTTGCTCGCAACCCATGCTGTGCCTCCATACTGTACATGTACAGTACATGCATTTTATGAAAGGTTAAAGAACAATTTTGGTTCCGTGTTTTGGGTTAAGTGCCAAGAAAACAACCCTGCTAGAACCTTCACCTGTTCTTATAAATGTGTCTATTATTGTTCCGTATTTTAAGTTTTATAAAGCTTGCTTTGGCTTCCTCTTCTTTTGCTTTACTTAATGTATTTACTGTTAATACACTCCTCACACCCTTGCAATGCAGGGATAATGAAGTAACCAGGTCAAATTTTACATCACCTGCACACTTCGTACCACCGCGTATCGCCTCAATAATGAAGGAAATTTACCTTTTCCAGAGAAGCTAGGCTTCATGTTGAAGGTTAGAGATCAACACAGACAAATGACAAAATAAAACAAGAATTAGACATAGATGTGTGGATAATGACTCTCGCTTTGCTTCTCTGAGAAGCATCATGAGCGATATCTGAAGAGAACTCCTAAACTAATTAGACCCCCTCTTTAGTTTGGTCTATTTAACGCTTAATGATTAGGAACCAGGGTTGTCCGAAGTGGATCTCAAGCATCTGATGGAGACCCCAGTCAAGACATTTCTTATCACATCAGAGTAGCTGACCATACTTTGCTCCTGATCTACTTTGTACATTGTTGACCTCCAGTCTAGGGCTTTATATCAACCACGACACAATTCTGCTGCTGTAAAAGGTTGTGGTGTAAACTGTCAACATGTCTGTGGTAGTAAAATACAAAATGAGAGCACTTCAGTAGCTACATCCGTGCTTTGGGTATTTCTTGTGTTGGTAGCAATAGTACCACATACAATACCACTCATTCAATTTGACGTTTAAAATCCGAACACTCACTGTGTTCTTGGGGGATGTCTAAATAAACTTTATATCACTTTGCTCAGCACTACCACACCCAACGGTTTTAAAACAGCACTGACATAAATTGCTTGATATTTAAGTTGTTTTAAAATGACTTTAATGATGGATAGGCTTTTCAAAATAAAGTACTTTTCAAATGATCTGGCAATTTTTTTTATGTGAACGCAATCCAAAAAAGCATTGTACTGTAGTGGTTAGTACAAAACTTTGACTGTCACTACCAGGCCCATTGTGGGAGAAAATCACAGCTGCAACATTTACATTAATTCACACTGATTCTAAATTTTTTTTTAATAATCCTTTAAATATCCAATGATAACTGCTTTTTCATATAATCAATCAACTTTGGTCTTGACCATGCTCAGATGTGCCATTAGCTTGTCAAGCAGGTCAGAATTAAACAATTTCCCATCATATAAACATCCTTTACAGCGTGATCAAGAGCAGGTAAGATGTTTATTGTTTGTAATTATTCCGCAAAACACTCCCCAAAAAAATCGGAGCTGTCTCCATAAAAGATAAAAGACAAACAAGAAAGACAAGGATGGATGGAGGACTCTAGAATGACTGGAAAAGCCAAGAAACGGAATAAAACGGAAGCAAATGAAGTCTGAGACAGAAAACAGATGAGGGAGGCCAAAGACAGAAGACAGGAAGTCCAAAAAAACAGAGGCAAGAACAAGAACGGAGGGGGAGGAGGAGATGGATAAACAGGATAACGGCAAGAATCAGAGCAGAGAGAGGAACAGCGCAAGAACGGAGCTGAGCAAGATGAATAGGATCATGAGAAGAGGAGCAACAATCTCCTTTGTTCTGCTGTTGTCACCTGACAGCTGGACTCAGCTTTCAGCCAATCACAAGTGGAAGTGATGAGCCTGCACCTTTCCGCGCTTCCTATTGTCTTTTCCTGCAAGTTGGCAGTTGCTGCAGTGAAAATGCAGCAGCAACCTTAAGACATATGGAATCTCTCAACCCCTCCTGTATTCTTAAAAAAAAAAAAGAACTCTGCAGCTGAATCATGGTGCTCTTCTTTCCTCACCCTCTCCTTCTTTAGTGTTTTGTTCCCTCTGTGCTGCCTGGTATGAGTCCTGACTGCACCTCCAGATTTATTTCTCTCAGCTAATGTTTTTTTGTCACTCTGTTGGGGGGGGCAGGGATCAGCTCGGTGTTATTTTCAGTGTACTGCAGTAAAAAAAAACCAGTTGCATTACATTTGCATTCTCACATGCACTTTTTTGCGAGGGAAATGAATCTTTCTCAACACTTGGTAAAAAAAAGTCAAGCTTTGTATCTGCAGATGTATTTCTCCTCTAATCGTTCCTTGCTATGTCTTAGCATCTGAAGTGGACTGACTCTGATGGCGTATTGATTTTATGTGCACGGATTGTGTGGTTGTTGGTGCTTGATGTCCTGACGGACGGACGGTTGGAGTGGAGGAGAATAGAGTTGAGCAAAAGTGGATTTATCAAGGCCATAAAGTTGGAGGTGACTAGATTAAGAGTCAGCAGGTAGAGGTGACAAAGTGGAGGATTTGGAGACGCTGCTGCACATCACACCGTTCTTTACACGCACACACTCCCAGTTGGATTCCCAAAAGGCGACGATAAATCTTCAGCGACCCCTCACGGCCTTCTTTACCTTCTTCCGTTCTCTCCATCCCTGACTGGATGCTTAGTTTTCAGTTATGTTTTTAGGTCATGCTGACTTGTCGTGCCTGCTGTGTAGTAGTTGCGTTGCTGTGCCTAATGAGCTTTTTAATCTTGTGCGTTCTCGCTGCTTGAAGTCTTTTTGTACACGTGCCTTTATATGAACAGCTTTGAAGCTTCAGATCTTGTTTTGAAGTGAGGTTTTTGTGGAGAGGTAACAAACATACATTTTCTATTGTTGTCAGTTTTGAATTGCTGTTTTTTTTGTTGTTTCTGGTTGCTTTGTGTTGGTTTTATATTTATATTTAAATTTTGTACTTGTTGGTAATTGTTTTCTGTGTTTCTGCTTTTTCCCCAGTTTCCTCTGCCACTTCTTCCTGTCAGTTTCTGCTTCTTAGTTTTAGCCCCGCCCATTCTCACCTGTTCCCTGTTGCCATTTTGCCACTCTATTCACCAGCCCCTGTCCATATGGCCACCTTCAGTGTGGCACTGGGTGAGCTTCAAACCCCTGGTCCTGTTCTCTTTAGTGTCTCCGCCATATTTCCTCAATAACGTTTTGTCATTTTGTTCTCTTGTTGCTGCCATGTCAGCATGTTTTTTTATTTATTAAAATATTTAAGTTTTCCTTGGAGCCTCTTGTGGGTTGTCTGAATTCCCAGGTCATAGTTCCTGCAAACCTAACATATTCTGGCAGAAACTGGATAAAGTGGCAGGAAGGGCTCCAGACTGCACCAAATGTGCTACAACATCTATTTACACTGAATAAATAACTTTGTGAGGTGAACATGACAATGATCCATCCATCCATTTTCTGCCGCTCATCCATGGTCAGAACAGGTTTAGAAGAGAAACCAAGACATTCTTCTCTCCAGCGACACTCTCCAGCTCCCTCTGAAAGATCTCGAGGTGTTCCCAAACCAAAGTCGATTCATAACCACCTAATGGAATGTAGATGGACGAATGGAAAACTTTGTCTTTTGGATTGGCTCTTTATTTGCCATTGCAAACTGTAGCAATGCCTTTATACAAAGTAACTTGGATGAGGCCCTATCTATCTATCAATCCTTCAACAATTTCCTGCGGGATCAATAAAGTTCAATCTTATTTATCGTATCTTATCCTACCTTCACATGTGAGCCAGACTCCCAGATAAACTCCTGCACGTGGGACAGATCATCATCCCTAATTCAGAAAGAGTGTTCTTTTTCTGATTGAGGACCAAGCCCTCAGATTTAGAGGTGAAGTCTCTTATCCCACCCAACCAATTCACTCAGCTGCAAACTGCCCCAGTGTGCACTGAAGGTCTTGTCTTAAATTGACCAATCACATTTTTGCATTGTAAGGACCTGCCCAGCCTGGGTTTAAGTCTGGGTTCTGCATATTTGCATTTGGCATTATGGTCCACTTCCAGACCGATTCCTGGAGCCCAGAGACCTGGGTCCCATCTGGGCCTGGCTGCTGCAGCCAATTTGACATCACCAGTTTTTATTTTTATTTTTTAAACTTATTTATTTATTTTCATTTGTATATATTCCCAAAAAGTTTTGGTACCTTTGACAAATGATGAGGTGAATGTATTTGTCATTAATGATAAGACAACATACATTTTTGATATGATGACCCCTGCCCACATTGAGGCGGCACTCTGCTCATAGCAAACACAACCATGGCTGGGGTAGAATAAAGGCAGGCCGACTGCGGCCATGTTGGACCTTATAATGCAAACATGCCACAACAGAACCACGTTGTCTGCAAAAAGTAGAGACACGACTCAGTGGTTCCAAAACCAGAACCACACCTCTCCATGGCTTTGCCTTGAGATTCTGTCCATGGAATTTGTGATTGATTTTTAAATGTATACTGTTGGAATGATGTTTCTAATTATTGGAAGTAAATGAAATGTTTTCAGAATGAAAGCTAGTTGTGTCAGAAATGAGAAGGCTTTAGTGGAAATACCTAATGCCAGGACATGCCATGCCAGACGTGATGTGTCTACCTGCTCCTAAAGAATTGTTTCGGAAATGCATCGACCAGTATAACGTCCATAAGACGTTATTACAGGCAGCATGGTGGCACAAGTGGTACAGCTGCTGTCTCTCAGTGAAAAGGTTGATGGTTCAAATCCCGGTCCGAGGGCCTTTTTGGGTAGAGTTTGCAGGCTATCTCTGTGCATGTATGGGTTTTCTCCAGGTACTCCAGTTTTCTTCCACAGACCAAAATCATGCATGTTAGGCTGATTGGTAACTCTAAATTGTCCCTAGGTGTGAGTGAGAGAGTGAATATTTGTTTGTCTTGGATCTCTATGTGGTTCTGTGATGGACTGGAGACTGGGTGTACCCCACCCTTCGCACAGGGATTGCTGGACATGGGCACCGGCAATCCCTATGTCCCAATATGGAAAAAGTTGATAAAATATAATGGATGGACGAATGGAAGGCGTTATTGCTACATTTAATTTGGGTGAAACTATGAAACGGATGTGTTCATTCACCTTGGAGTCTGACGTTATTAGTTTCTGTCTCAATCAAGTGTTTGGAAAAACAAAATTCAATTCAGTTTATTTACGGTATATAGCACCATATCACACAAAGTTGTCTCAGTGCACTTACAGGAACATTCACGTACATAGAAAGCCAATTAGTAAAGTTCCTTATCTGAGGAAGCCAGCAGACAAGTTGAATCTTCACTTTGTCGCAGTCTCCCATCCTGAGCAAGCACAGAAGGAGACAAACATTTTGGGTAAGAGGCAGTTTTCAACAATAATTCAAGGAGTTTGTTAGAAGATAAAACCTCCTGGATTGGGACAAATTATCTGTTGGGTCTGAACTCCACTCACTGGTATACCTCTGTTCTCCGCATGCTGCCAGATCAAACCTTTTGTTGCTTCACACTTTGCTCATCTCCTCAGTCTTCTTTCGTCCTTCAAAATTAATAAGAAACTATAGATAGCTTTATACGTCTTAACACTAAATCTTCCATATCACTGTGGTTTCTTTGGATATTGGACTTGTTTTAGGATGGCAACAATCAACTATGCTCTCAACCCTGCTTGGACTATTTATTAGCTAACGAATCCAGTCAGAACTAAACTCCATTTCTCCAATCAAAAAGCTATCTACATCAATTAAGATATTGGATGTCCACAACCGTCAGGGAATCCCTCACAAAGGGTCTGAACTATCAGTTTAAAAGCATTCAGTGTAATGACTGCTCTCCTTTACTGACGTTTGTTACGCAGTCAAGTTAGATTCCACTAACATGCTTTAATTTTTTTCTTCTACAAGACTTTCGCTGGTACAAACTGATTTTTTGATCATAACTTTAATGTTTGTATGAGTTCGTAAATGAGGATCTGTGTGTGTGCATGGAAGGATGGATGGATGGCTGCATGTATGCATGATGATG
>JBBPBX010011061.1:0-39224 GCA_038048925.1 Garcialebias charrua | reverse complement strand
ATATATATATATATATATATATATATATATATATATACACAATACATTAAGACATTAAAATAACTGTGTTAAAATTAATGTGCATTGAGAAACCTGATTGCTACAGGGATAAATGAGTTTTTCAATCTGTTTGTTCTACATCTGGGTTGCAGAAACCTGCGTCCAGATGGAAGCAACCTGAACTCGTCATGGAGTGGGTGATCAGGATTTGCCAGAATCTGCCTGGCCTTATTCACTGACCTCACCTTGTGTAGGTTTGCGAGGTTCCTTAGGTCTATGCCAGCAGTTTTGCTGCAAATCTTGACAAACCCCCAGAGTTTGCTCCTGTTTTTGCAAGTCAAAATCCAAACCAACAGATGAAGGTAAAGGTTAAAATAGACTCAATAAAACATGAATAAAACATTCTCATAAAAGTTGAATCAACATTAAAACCACAATGCTTCAGATAAAAGTACATCCTTTGGTGGGCCTTTTTACAAAGTGAATTCACATGGAGGTCAAAGGTCAGTTTACCCTACCTCTACAGCTTCACTGTTAATGACCACGTAAGCTGTAACTGAATATTTTTTTCTGAAATCAATGATCATCTCCTTAGTCTTAGAAACATTTATGGTAGTTTTAAAAAGGAAGACTCACACCATTCTGTGAAGTCCCTAATCACAGGCCCGGGATCTGGGTCATCACAGGGACAAGATGACAGAGTCATCAGCAAACTTTACAATGTGACGCTGAGGGAAATGGCTGCAGCAATCGTTTGTGTATAAAATAAATAAAAGAGGTGAAAGAACACAGCCCTGAGGGGAACCAGTAGAGGACAGAAGGACATCAGAGAGGACACCATTAACTTTCACCCGCTGAGACCGAACAGTTAAAATGTTAGCACTTTGATATTTTTGTTAAAAAGTTAGCACTTTGAGATTTTTGTTAATGAAAAGTGCGTAATAAATTAAATTCATTATTATTATTATTATTATTATTATTATTATTATTATTATTATTATTATTATTATTACTGTATTATTAAAAAGTCCACAAGCCAATATATGAGGCCAAAGTCAAGACGGGACAGACATTGTAATTTCTCTGCTAAAATGTGGGGCTGGATACAGTTAAAAGCAGATGAAAAGTCAATAAAAAGCAATCTTACAAAGGTTTTTATACTTATTTAAAAGAGTTATTTTTGTGTCTTCCACTCCTATATGTGAATGACAAACAAATTGAAGTGGGCCCAAATGATCTTCAACTTTTGACAAGAGGGTCTTCCGAACCAGTTTTTCAAATGACTTCATAACTAAAGAAGTCAGGGCAATAGGCCTGAAGTCATTCAGGGACTGAGCAGTCTTGGTATTTGGAATCGGAACAATGACAGAGTCTTTCCAGAGCTGTAGGACCGTACAGGTTTGAAGAGACATATTAAAAAGAAAACAGAAGATATCTGCAAGCTGCAGGGCGCAGTTCTCAAGAACACGACCCCCTATGCCATCAGGACCTGGACTTTTCCTTTCTTTAGTCTTTAGAAACATGTTAACTACACTTCCAGTATCAATAGTCACTGTTGCACCTGACAATGTTTCTTTAAAAACAGAAAGCTCCTCTGTAAAATCATTAGTGTTAAAACAATTGTAAAACAAAATTAAAATCATTTGACAGTTCCAAGGCGGATGAGGAGTTAAGAGTAATGTGAGTTTTCTTAGTTGGCATCCCCATCATAGACTTAACGCCCTCCCACGCCAGCTGGGAGTTATTGGACCTGAACATATTTTCCACCCTCTCCTTATAGTTTACCTTAACCACTTTCAATTCCTTCCTCACTTGTTTTTTTTAGTATGTGGTATTGAGTCAAATCCCCCTTTTTAAAGCTAATGTTGCATACATTTATAGTTTTTTTTAACTGATTTGGAGATCCAAGGTTTATTGTTAGCAAAAATTGTGACAGATTTCCTGGGAATGACTGATCCCTCACAAAAATTAACATAAGAGGAAATTGTGTCAGTAAGTTCCTCTAAATTATTGCATGTACTTTTAAACAAATCCCAGTCTGTGAAGCTAAAACAGTCTTGAAGATTCTGGATGGACTCTCCCGACCAAACCAGAACCAAACGTTTCTCTGGCTTGTGTTTCCTCAGGACGGGTTTGTAGTGTGGGACCAAATAATAATAATAATAATAATAATAATAATGAATTCAATTTATAACACACTTTTCATTAATGAAAATCTCAAAGTGCTACAAAGTGCAACAGAATTAAATGTCAATAAAACAAGTAATAAAACAAGTAAAATCAATAACAGTATCAACTAAGATCAAAAGTAGAATCATGAGGAGGTAGAGTATGCTCGGTTGAAAAGAAAGGTCTTCAAGCCGCTCTTAAAGTCAACCAGTGACTGTGGGGCTCTCAGACAGTCAGGAAGAGAGTTCCACAGGCGGGGGGCAGCCACACTGAAAGCCCGGTCTCCCATGGTCCTTAATTTGGTTCTCGGAATGTGAAGGAGATTACTGTTCTGTGACCGCAGCGACCGGGTGGATGAGTATGGAATAAGAATATCCTTCAGATAATCTGGTGAAGCTCCATGTAAGCATTGATGTGTAATGAGAGCAGTTTTGTACTGAATTCTGTAGGCGACATTGTGGTCTGATGAACCAAGTGGGGCTCTGCTCAAGGATTTAAAAGTGTCTTTCACAGTTCCATAACACAGGTCCAAACATTTGGTAAGTCGAGTGGGGCACGTCACATACTGATAAAAATTCCCAAGTGACATTCCGAGTCTGCAGTGGTTAAAATCCCCCATAGTAAGGTTAGGAGCGTCCGGTGAGATCTTCTGAAACTGCTGCACTGTTTTTAGCAAAGCCTGAGTTGCTAGCTCCGTACTAGCCTTAGGGTGGATATAAACGAGTATAAAAAGCTGAGGGAATTCCCTTGGCAGGTAAAACGGGCGGAGAGACAGACAAAAGTTTGATGTCTGGCATGCATATTGTCTCCCTGATGATAACCGTGTTACACCACTTTTTTTACGTAAAGGCACAGTCCTCCACCGAGTGATTTACCAGTCCTGGTGGGGTCTCTGTCCAAACAAATGGGCTCACCGAATCCCTCGATCTCCAGGTCCGATTGTAGGTCGTGGTCCTTGAGCCAAGTTTCTGTCAGTGCCAGAACACAGGCACTTTTATACTCCTCTAGAAACTTCACGTTAGCCTGAAGCTTGTCAATTTTGCCGCGGAGTGACTGCACATTTGCCAGCATGGTGGTTGGAAGCGGCATACGAGCAAGACCCCCCCCCCGCTTCAGCCTCTGACGAACACCGCTACGTCTTCCCTGCTTCCTTACGGCTGGCTGCTTCTGCTCCCAGCGCCAGTCTTTAGCTGAGGTCCCTGTCCGGAGGATATCTGCTGGAAAAACTGCAGAGGGCTCACTCCAGAGTCCTGCATAAGGAGAAGAAACTCCTGACCATACTGCAGCCGCGTCTAGTCCACACAGAGTCCGGAAAAAAATTGACAAAAAGGTGCGAAAAGCACCAGAGCATAAAAAAACAAAAGGATAGTCCATGGTTATTCCAACCACCGTATGCAGGAAAAATACAAAAAATACAAAAAGGGACAGTAACAAAGAAAATGATCAACAAACATACACAGCACATGCCCTACTGCTGTGTGTCGCAATAACCAGCACCACTATTGACCTAATTCATATATATATTCATATATATCTATTACAAATGGCACAATACAAAGAGCACATATTTAGAGATGAAGATGATTTTTTTGGCCCATGATGACAACTGGTTCATCAACTGTTTTAGGTTTCCAAAGACAATCCTTTTGGGACTGTGCTTAGACCTGTGACCATTCTTGGAGCGTGACACAGCAAAGAGCTATGCGTTGTCCGTACACATACAGCTGCTGACCACTGGGGTTCCAGCAACAGGTATTCCAGAGGGAGCTGGTAGACCAATCGGGACTGTTCCAGTTGACCCTAAACCGAGTCATGCCAGCTGCGTAGGATGGAATCTATATTAAATTCCCTACAGTTCAGTTGAACAGGTCAACATTAAAGTGCAATCTGCAGCAGTTTTTCTTACGCAGTCGGAGCTATTGACTGCACACAAAAGCACCATCACAGGATGAGTACATTTACATTAACAGGACGCATTTTCATTCAATCAATGTGCAAATTATATATGATGCGCAAAAACAACTAACCAACATTGTGGTAATGTAGCCTGGTACAACACATGATTCATTCATGCTAATGAACAGCATGGCTGGGAACAGACTAAAAGCTGGCACGGTGCAGGATGGGTGGCTTCTTGGTGAGTAAATTAATTTAATCATCCTAATTAATCCCCCTGATGTGTGTGGAGCCTGTGTGCCCCCACATACCACCCTGTCTTGACCCTATCATTATTAGTCAGTGGTTTAAGTGAGTGACTTCCTGTTTTTGCTGGTTAAACTACAGTTTCAGAGCATTCCACCAAGCCCCTGATTGTCTCTGTGTATGTAATATTTTTGTCAATAAACACGTAAAGTGTGAAATGCTTCAGCCTTTCTCCGGCGGCGCACTGCTGCATTCATTTACAATAACAGTGTAGTTCACGTAAGTGGCAATGGGCAGTTGTCCTTCGCTTCACATCCACCTTGATGTCTGATTGTTTCTTCATAGTTTTTGTAGGTGTCACTCCATTGACTCAAAAGCATTAACAGCTTTGCACAAATTGCATTGTGTGCATTGAACACTCACTCCACTTGCATTTGGCGCTAATGCAAGAGAACAGCGTACCAAACAGAATGTTTTTACGTGCCTCTACCTCATTTAGAAGATTCTCCAATGCACATTCCATGAAGTTCCTTTTTTCCTCCGCAGGTAGGCGTGCTTTTTGATCATGCAGAGAGGAGATTCCTCAGATGATGGGCATATTTACAGTATATGTATTTGCATAGGCATGTCAATGGAGGAGTTAGGTATTTTCCCAGGTTGTCCTCAATTCCGCGTTGCTTAGGATGTACAAAGGAAGCGTGCTTGGATCATGTGTACGCACGGTTTCATACATCTGGATTTAATTGTGCGCACGCTATTTTCTCGATTCAAGTGTATGCCATGTTTCAGTAGGAAATCCATGCAAGTCTTTGTACACAATGTATTTCACGATGTATTTCAATGCGGTTGATTTTTGTGGTGAATCTTATGCTGTAAGCTTCAAATGGAAGGCTTATTGTGGAAGCAGTTGTTTCAAACTGCGATCTGTTGTAAACAAGCAGCTCTTCTACACCTCCTTGTCAGCATAATTAAAAAAGCAGATGATCAATGATCATCCCTGCAAATGAACCATTGTTCTCTTTATTGAACTTAATTGTTTGTCCAAGCTCAATAGGTGCACACACTCACAAAACACAAACTTTAATGGACTGTAAATCTGACACTTTGGATGATCTTTAATTATGTCTTGGCGAGCGGGCGGCCTTGACAAAGGGGCTTCTTATCTGCTTCTGCAAGTGTAGCGTGCATGTGGGACGCTGCCGTTTAACGTCCATTAGAGCCTAATATAAATAACATGGCTCTCAGTGGCCCCTTGTCTGCTTTCTAATGGACCTCGATTATCAAAGTTCACACACACATGAAAAGTATACCATACACGCAGCGTTTTCCTTGATGTGCACACACACACACAGTCATAAACACACAAGGCCTTTGTGCCAGATGAAAGGCCGATGTGAGGCAGCTGACCCTTCTGAAGAACAGAAGGCCTGACGTGTGTTGGTTTTTAGTTGAAGTGGCCGCATAATTGTGCTGTTAGATACTTGTATGTGGAGAAGTAGGCAGAGACTGAACAATTGGCTGGAAACAAAATGTTCCTGCAGCACATAGAAAAAACAAATAAAGAAACAAATGGCAAAATGCTCTAGAGCATGAATCTAAGTCAGTTTATGATCTTTGCTCAAATTTATCCACATATTTCCAGACTGTAGAGCTTGTAAAGATAAAAATATGAAGGTGGAAGTGGGATTGTCTGAATCAAAATTAAATCCATTTTTAGTCAGTTTTTCAGAGGAAACTTGGAAACACGTATTTATTACCTGACTGTGCCTGTCTTTGCGTGTGAGTGTCTGTTAACAAAATATTTCATGAAAAACTGGAGAAATAATAATAATAATAATAATGAATAAAACCTGGGGAAATTTATTATTTGATGTGTTTTTGTAACTGATTAAATTTTGGAATCAACTCAGTTCAAAATGGCTGCCCCACTAAGCTTGTTTTAAAACCACAGAGATGAATATAACTCCATCAGTTTTACAGACACTGTTCTGGTTTGGCAGTAGCTGAGACTGATCCCTGACACTTTTTGAGTGCTACCAGATTGTGCAAGATTTGTGTAAATTTTTTAATTTTTCAGGTCAGCTTTGTCGATTAGCAAAAAATCTCATGAACCACTTGACAGATTTTATTGAAACTTTCGTGATTTTTCTGTATTCGTACCTACAAATGATTAACTTTTGAAACCAATACAATTCAAGAAGGCTGCCACGTGTTAAAAAATGCTAAAGTTGCTATAATTCAGTACATTTTACACATTTTGTGCTAAATTCTGGTGTGGTAGTAGATGAGAGTGATTCACACATGTTTTAATGGGATTGTGTCTAACATTATTTTCAAGGTTTGACCTAAAAGTTTACAAGTCCATCATTGCTCAACAAAAAGATGAGCTACATGGAAATCAAGGCCTTGAATATGAATCTGCCTAAACATTAGATGACACTTTATGTTAGCCTAAAGGTTGAATACAAGTTTTTATTTTATTTTATTTGCAACTTACATACATTTTCTGCTGTTTTAGACCTGCAGTAAAACAGTGCATGAAATCACAAGTAAAAACTTGATTTTATCTTTCTTCAACCACTTTTTCACGTTTTCTGCAGAAAACAAACATTTGCAATCACCTCTGAAATTAGATTCATTCATTGTAAAAACTCGAGCAAAGAAGAAGCATCAGTAGTGATTTCAAAGTTTCTTCACTGACCCTGGAACAAGGCGTTTATACTTTCTCTTCCCTCTCCCTGTTCTCCTCCTGATTTGTTGCTCTCTGTCTGTGCATAGGACCTCCTATTTTTACACATCTTCCAAAATGAAAACTACTGTTTTGGATCTGGTCAACTGGACTTTCGACGCAAATGACAAAATCTTTTCAACAAAGTGACAGGGTCCTGGAGAACCCTCATCTGATTGGATGACACACATGTAGCTGGCTCTGGGAAGTGGAATGTGATGTGTCTATCTCTACTGTCGATTGAGGATGCTGACATTGTCCACTGTCGATTGAGGATGCTGGCATTGCATGTGATTGGATTCATGATAACAGGTTACCTGTTTTTGAAATTGTCAGGTTCCTGGTTTATCAACGTACAAAAAAGACAGCTACAGCTAATTTGGCCCTTGACAGGCTGCTGCCTATGTGAAGGTTTGATTTGTGCTTTGAGGACTCAAATTCAGCTGATTTACGAGCTAAACCATACGATGGAAGTGTTGGGAATCACAGGCCACCTGCGGCTTTGGACTTGTCAGCATGAAACAACCTTGAAGAGGTTCATAAGCACGGGCCAGTGGAATACACCCTAATCTTGCAATTTCGGACCTTGGAAGTATCAGTACAGACTCAAGGCTGACAAGAAATAATAGTCTGCCTGAATAAATCAACAATTGTGGCTTACCTGAATCTGACTCCCTGGTTGGCCTCGGAACAGGCCGACTTATCAGTTTCTCCTGGGATATGGACAAGGTGTGAAGAGATTTTTTTTGTGTAATGCCACTAATACTCTCCTTGTGGCTTTGTCCCTTTTTCTATCTAAAAAAATGTATTCTGTGAAGGATGAGAAGGCTGCACTATCACAGCATCAGCTACATGCACTCCACCCACCTTTCAGATGACTGGACATTATCATTGTATCTCGGTACAATGATAATATAGCTTATTCTTATTCTGATTCTGAGATGTTTTAGTATTTGTACATACTTTGTACATACTTACTAAAACATAATCCACATCTGTGCATTTTACTCAATAATCCAGCTGCTGTGAGCTTCTGCAGCTGCTGTCATTTTGTATCTCCGTGTGGGCCTGCCTCTCAGGGTTTCCAGCAGTGCATCCTATGTGTGCATGGCATGCACTGCAGGCAGAAGGTTGCTAAAATGAGTGTGTGTGCATGTATGTGTGACAGACAGACCTCCCACACATTTAGTGCAGATCTGGTTTGTTCTGGTCGGCTGCCTTGTGTCACCACACTAGACAGGCCCTCCTACAGGCAACACCAGAAGCAGAGACTAAAAGCGAGATGAGGTACTAACACAATCAAAGAGCACAGAGTTGAGAGGCAATGTGTGTGATGGACAGGGAGTTAGATGAGGATGCATGGATGATTGACATGTGTGCTAATCTAAAAACGAACAAAAGTAGATCTCTAATTGAAAGGGAAGCTAACTCAACTAAAACAACAGGAGCACAAAATAACGTGCTTTTTTTTGAAACAGTTTGATGATGAAGGCACCAATGACACCAACAGTATACATTCTTTAGAAAAAAAAACTGTTTTTGCAATCTGGGGGTGAAATTTAGGATCAGCTGGATCAGCTGCAGATATCTGATGATTTTTTTTCTTTCTGAAGAATGGTAAATACTTCATTAAAATCACCAGGTTAAGTTTTGCTTGCCGAGACATTGGTCCTTTAGTTCAAGCTATAATCTTCAGGAAAGCTGTTTTTGTAATGGTCTTAATGTGGCTTCAGATTCAGGTCAGAGTTCAAGATCACATCAAGGTTTTTAGTTTTGTCAGAGTGTTTTAGCATCACCGACTGCATGTTTGCACCAACACAAGAACCTAACAGGTGTTCAGGGTATGTATATTACAAAGTATATCGCCCACCACTTTTCATTCCAGTTTATAAGAAAACTCATCTTATGATTAGACATGACAGTTCTAGATGTTGCTTCAAACCGTGACAATAATATTATGGTCAGTCTCATGCAGTATTATGATATTTTGTGAGATCCCACATGATCTGTAAGTGCATGGAGTGTCAGCTACCACAGCATCAAAGTTTAGCTTGGTATATGTAAAATTTACTGGTACAAACCTATTTTTGTCTAGGCTATGGTTAATTTGACAAGGTGACCTTCTTGAATTAATTTATTCTGTAAATGTGGATTTTTTAAATTATTTTATTATGTATTATGTATCCAAAACATTAATTTATTATCATCCTAACAGCCTCAGCCATTGCAGCTGAGGCTGAATAGAAGGAGGAAGGTGTACAATCCTTCTTTTGACTTTTATCTAAAAAAGTAAGGTATCAAAAGCCCTTAAAATGTACTAAAATAAAAACAGTAAAAACACAATGTCACAAACCTTTCTAGTAAATGATTATACTGTATATTGAGGTATAATTTGAAGGTACTGTATTCAAAAATGCATGCAGCCCAACACAGAGTGACAACCAGAAGGAACATGCTGCCTTGCAAGCATGGCAAGGCACCACCAATAAGTTAACTTGTTTGAGAAGAAAACAAAGCTGTGCATGAACAAATCATTATAAAGTTGCTTCATTGGCTGCAGGTTCTTAAAACAGAAACATGTAATCAACCTAGACTGAGAGCATGAACTTTCTTGTCTAGACTGAGACAGTTTCCATGAGTGAGTACAGACCTGTAACACAGATTTTTTCAAACTTTCCCACCACACAGTGAATGGTCTGAAATAACAATCAATAGTCATATAAATTTATTTTAGCTAAAACTGACATTTGAAGCACACAATATAAAATACAAAGTATAAAACAATGCAAATGTAGGCTACCTAAGTCACATCCCTTCATGAAGATCTGTAAATTTATATTTATACATCAGGGAGCTAAACATTTGACTGAAACAAGAGCGCATCATCAACATAAAATAAGTTTTCCCATCACCGACAGATCTGCTGAACAAAAGCAAGCTTGGGAATTTAGTCTTGCTTTTAATGACCAATATTGTTTAGGATGTGTACAACGGTAAACTCCCATCACTGATGCATTTTCTTCCTTTTTACACAAGACTCCTTTCACACTGGATGATGACCCCTCTTTGAAAAAATTTTTTTAATAAAAAAAACAACTGCCAAAGCTTGAATGATCATTGCAGGGTCTAGACAAGGTCTTCAGGTGCATATAAAGAAGGCTCCATGTTATGCATTATAGGTTGTGGAGGGTTTTTAAGTATGCATAAAAAAGTAGGTACTGGGGTCATGGTGGTTTATTACTTTGTGGCAGTTTTATGGAGTCTTAAGTGGAGCCACTATGCAGTGTATGTGTGTGTGTGTGTGTGTGTGTGTGTGTGTGTATGTGGGGGAACTAGCTAGGTTGGCTTCATGCTTGGGCTACAACCATGATGCCTACAATGTTAGCATTGTGCTATCGTGACTGAATTTTCTAGTATGTAGCTGCATCCTGATGCAGTTCAAATAAGTTGTATCAGGGTGAGCTCATACACTGTGGTGAAGAAGCATAAGAGCATTACATAGAAGCAGAAAAAGCAACAATTAAAAGTACTAAAAATAACATCATGATTTCTTCCATACTGAAGGAAGTTTTCCAATCTAATAGGTCATGGACAATGTATTGGTGTTGCCATCCAATATACCGTCAATGTAAAGGGGCCTAAGAAGTTTTACAAATCTCCATATTTAAGACACATTGTTATTCCATTCTGCTTAGAGGGCCACATTGTATCATTAGTTTATAGGCCTGTCACGATAACAAATTTTGCTGCGCGATTAATTGTCTCAGAAATGGTTGCGATAAACAATAATATTGTTTGAAATTTGACAATAATTAGTACTTATTGTCAATTTAAGAAGAAATGTTTGTTAATTTGTTTTGCATGTAGTAGCTTTTTTGACCAACAGATGGCAGTATAAGACTGTTTGAACCGAAAGATGGATAGTGAGGGAGCGAGCAGTGTGTCTCTTTAAGAAAAATGGGAGGGAGGCCCTTTGACGTGACATGGGCTGTCTCTTTTCGGTTCTCAAAATAGCGAACGCTCAATGTGGTTTGAGCTCTTTAGCATAGCATTTTTCACACAAAGCTTTTAATAAAAAAATCAGTAAACAAGTTCTCAGCTTCTTTTTGCAGAAAAAAAAAACTTTTCACACGAAGGCACGGATTTCAACCGTGAATTTTGGAGCTTCGACAAGACGGAGTTTTTTTCCCCGAGATCGGCCTGTTAGCTTAGTTCGTAGCTTAGCTTCTCAGCTTAGCTGCTTTTAACGATTCAAAAACGAGATTTTTGACGCTTAAAACAGATTTTAAAGAGAAAGGGAGGGTTTAGTGAAGAGCACCGGAGTTGAGCCTTTTGTCATCCAGTGTCTTCAGTAGAAAGCGAGAGACAAGAAGAAACGATAAAGCTGATAAATGAAAATGAGGTTGATAATTTTCATTAATCATGCAATTAATTGATTTACTGTTTATTGCAAAAGACATGTTAGTGTACATAATAGTCCAAATCTAACTGGTTTAGAAACCTGTTTACAGTAACTTGTTCTCAGTTTTAAATGTACCGTATGTTTTTCCAGACTGAGACGACCATGATGTTTGTGCAGTGCTGACTATTATTTCCTCATTTGGTCACTAAGCTGAAATGTATGAGTGTGTTTTGTGTAACAAGATAATATTTTACACTTATCACCAGTTTTTCTCAGTTAGGATCAGATCCTGCAGTGTGTGAATCATTTGGTGTTGCATGTGAGGGTGTTGGGAGGCAGTGGCTCTTCCTGTTTTACATCAGAGACAGACGTGAGCAGCGAGAGATGAAGCAATTTTATACTTGAAGGAAAAATCCAGCCATTTTATTGTCATTGGGGTGATGAATAAAAGTCGGCGTTTTTTATTTGTGACTTTGCAAACAAAACATTAAATGTGGATGCAATTGTGGTCAGTTGTAAATGTTTGCTGTTTAAAAGTAACCCTCTGATTTGGCTGAAACAACCATAGGTGACATTCGTTTTACACATGGTGGTCCTTCCTGGGTTTACCAAGAAGAAAAGGTGCACACATTACGACAGTGTGAACAGGGATGGAATCTGCTTTTGCATGAAACGAAACGTTTTCAAGGAGATGTGAAAACAAAACATGAATTGCTTGTTTTCTTATGCAGTAGGATTTCCACTGACGTCTTGTTCCCACAGAGAACAAAATAACTTTCTGTGCTCCACTCAAGTTCAAATGCTGCTTTACTGCATGGCTGTATGAAATAAATAGTACTGAAACCAGCTTCCATATGACTAAATAACGCCATTCTTCAACTGTCATGGTTAAAACACAGGGCTCTTTGTGCTGGAACCCCGACAGCAAATGAAAATTGTGACTCTTTAACAAACAGTGAAGACACAGTACTATGTTGTGAATTTCACCTCAGGTGTAAGAGTGGAGTCATGCAGCTTTTCTAGGTAGAAGTTACTGCAGCGATTTACAAAAATCACAGTGGGAGATAGCAACTTTGACTCATCAGCCTATTTGTCCACTGGCGTAGACCTTACTTTCAAATCTCAGTCTCTGCATTATGTCCACATTGTGTGGGCATAGTAATGGTTCCCCAGATAATGAAGCCTAATAAATTAGAAAATGTTAATGAATCAATTCAAAGTAACTAAAATTGACATTATGAAGCAGTCTTTATCTTTTTAAAACCTTATTTCACTGTTTGGAGAGTGCCCTCAATTAATCTATACTGCAAAGAGAAAAGCAAGCACTTACCCAGATAGATTCAAAATATACTATAGACGTTGGCTTTAATTAGCAAAATGCTAGGACACAATTAAGTATGAAGAGCACAAAGTCCACCTCAAATTTGTTTGCAACCTAATCCAAACACATGCTTAAATGGGGTGTTTAAGAACTGAGAGGATATTTTGAGAGTAAAAGCAGTAATTCTTTTATTTAACTTTAGCAAAAATTGACAAAGAACTGACGCGAACAATGGTGCTATGGATAGCACTTTCTCTGTACAACAAGAAGTTCGGTTGAATTTCCATGGGGAATTTCCTTGGAGCTTGTTCCAATGTGTATGCTGAACTGGGCACACAAGCACAGCTTGGCATACTTTTGATAGCAAAAGCACAGGCCATAAACACGTTAATTTAATCAATTATCAGTCCCTAAACAGATCGGAAAACACTTGTGCATGTGCAAGAGCAGAAAACAATCTTCCCTCAAGACAAAATGTTGAGGGAAGTTATTCCCTCCTGAGCAGAATGTTATGTATTGTCGCCACTACGCCACAGTGAGCTGTGTTCATTTCAATTTCCTCAGAAAAAAAAAACATATTTGAAAGTTCAACGTTCACAGAAAATTTCTATTGCCACTCACTTAAATGCCTTCAGTCACATACAGTCTTTCCACTTCATTCAAGTTCATTGGTTGTGTAGAAAGATGGTCTGAAACTGTAACGAGAATAATAATTACATAACAGAATAATGTTATCTATCAAAGTGCTATATAAAGTTAATGAAATTGAATTAGCATTTCCCAAAGGGCATGATATTCTGATCAAAGTGTTTAAATGAGATGGTGCCATTCCTAATTGGACTATAAAAAAAATCTGTTAATGGAGTCACAGCTTCAGTGTAAACATGGCAAATGGGAGCACAGGAAAAAAATAATGGACCAAAAAGAGAATGAGAAATACTGAGAAAAGTAAAGTTAGACAGCAAACCAACTTCAAACATGACGACTTTACAAAGCGAAACAGGACATTCAGAAAGAGAGAAAGAAAACTCTCGGCTAAGAGAAAACGGAAAAACAACAAGGAGCAAAATATCAAAAAAAGGTAAACGTGACAAGACATGAAAGCCATAACCAAGAAAGAGAAGAGGAATAATTTAAAATAAACAAGATGACAAATGGAAAAGGATGAATAGAACATGAGAAAAAAATATAGATTTCCGCAGTAGAGCCAGACCGCAGTAAAGCACAACGCCAGAGATGTTTCCCTATGTGCCTTTAGCTGCTTTCAGCTACTGTACAAATGCGCATTTTAAAAAACAATCCAAAACAAAAATTACTTTAGTTGTGTGAATCTCGGCTGTAATCCACCAGCACAAACTAAAACAGCAGTTGCACGAGGTGTGGGAGCACCACTGGGAATCTCTTGGTGCACCTTTCCCGTTTTACTGCATTGGAATGGATCGGCTTCCTTGTGTGTTTGTGTGTGAGCAAGACCCTCAAGGCGAGGCTCCAGATGGCCTTAAAAAGTAATGAGCAATCATCCTAACCCTCTTCTAACTCTTTGCTTTTCTATTAGCATTGAATCAAACTGAACGTGCTTACTGAAGCACCTCAGCAACACAACGCTCTGATAAAACTCACAGTAGCACCCAGGCATGCAGAGACACAAAACAACCCTCCTCGAAACAACACATACCTAGCAGACCAGAACAAAACTGAAAATCTAGCCTTTCATTTTAGCCCTTTGAAACTCATCCATTTTGCCAGAGAAGCAGGACTAGAGAAATTAGTTGTGATGACAGAGACGTTTGCATGCTTACACCTATACACAAGTTGCTGAGTTGTTGCTGACAAAAGTACAATCTGTGATGAGAGATTCTCAGCAGAGTTGTACCTACATTATTACATCAGTAATATTGAGAGAGCTTATGTGTTTATACATTGTGATAATTTGAATGCACTAGATGCATTCCGTTTTTTTGTTTGTTTCCAGTCCAATTCTCCCACACTGTCTCTGTCGGCTGATTAATTACTGCCATTATTTTTAGACAATTGGCATTGGCCATACTTAAACATACTGAGCTGATTTAATGAGCAAACACATCTTTTAGCCCCTTGGTGCCTTTACACATGACAGTACTCTCTTTTGTCTATCAAGCAGCAGTTATGGAAAAGAGGCAGGCATTTGCAGTAGGGAGAGCATTTTATTTTTTTTAGCACACTGACAGATTCTAAAATATGTTAACAGAAATAATATGCTACCTTTACAAACAAAACAATGTCTTACCTACAAGAAAAACTGGTAATGCTTTAATTTAGAAAGAATGATAGTGTTTTAGTGGTTTTGGGCACCATCCCTACTATTCACTTTCATACACCTTGGGGCTCTGTCTCATTACAGTTTTAGACAACGTATGCCATTGTAGGGAAGTTTAGTCCAACATGCTGTCGTACGCTGAAAATGGAATAAAGAAATCACCTGGAAACCTCTTTTAGACATATGCGTGCCTATACATGTGTATTGTTATAGCATATTGTTAAGGGGCTGTGTTCGACCCAATTAAACTTCATTCTCATCACCAGCACACCCACCCTCATCTGCATCTGACTACCATTCGTAACTACCAGGATTTGTGTAGTAGTCAGATGGCCCAAGTCATCTGACAACAATGGCTAATATCGCTGTCATAGTGGCTCCAGCTTTTTTTTTTTTTTTTACTGTTGTCCAAATTTCTTCAATCTCTTTTTCTTATTTATTTTCCAAATCTCATAGTTTATGACACGACTGATGAAGTTGTAGGTCAAAATTAGACAAACATTAAAATGAGCTGTTTATATCCAGCATGTGTCAGAATACCTAAAAATCAGTATTGACATCAACAAATAAAATACTCTGTCAACTTCTAATATTTACGTTTATTTGGGTAGCAGGTGTGGTTTTGCTAAAGCAGCGGACAAACAAGGATCTAACTGGATAATCTCAAATGTGAACATGGATGCTGGGGATTGAACCAGCAGCCTTCTAATTGCACGACAGCTACGTTACTTGAGCTACAGCAACACCCTCATTTTAAAGAACACAATTAGGTGAAACACTGTCTTTGTATGTTCAGTGTAAAACAAACGTTATAAGCAGTCTCATAAGGCCTCTCTTATGTGGTGGTGTTGCACACTTTGTTTAATTTCTCTGCTAATTGAAGTAGTTTTCTGCTATTGATTTAATCCAGCTGAATTCATGGAGTAACATTTCAGCATCACTGGTTGCATGTGACTGTGTGTTATGCCATCAGATAGAAGTGGGGTGAGTCATGTGAATCACTCCAAACATAAAACGTCTTTTGATTGCTTTGGATTCTGTTCTAAGGCTGCTGTCGGTTCTCATCTGCTTCTTTTTGCAGCAGATTTCCAAATGCGGAATTATCAAGAACGGGTAAAACTTTTGACGAGTCTTAACATTTCATCACTTTTGTAAACAGGTGGCTCTGGCATGACATTGTCATGCTGTGCTGGCAATCGTTCAAACCCACAAAATTATACTTTTTGTCATAGCTGAGAGCCCGCCGATAAACATGTCACACCACTTTAATCTATGTGACTAGACAAGACATGCAATGACTTGGGCTGGTATATATTAAAACCCTAGCAGGTCTGGGGTCTAAATGTCCGTTTTGGTATAATTTTGAATTTACCCTTATATTTCCATCATAAAAACTATTTACCTTGCCTTGTTTGGTATCATCTTTTTCAGCACAACCTCAGCTTCATGATTCTACAGTCTTTGTTTCATTTTGACAAAATGCATGGTTACATTGGAGCAAAAATAACAAAAAAATGAAATCCGTGTTAGTAAAATATTGATATGTTTACTATGAAATTCACGAAAATATTGAACGAACCATTTTGACAGCCTAAAATGAAAATTTCATTGGTATATTTTAAGAACTTGTGTACAAACTTAGTAAAAAAACGAATTAGTATACATATTTTTACATCATAAAGTGGGCAATTTCCCATGCGTTTTTTACCACTATTTACACTATGTGTCAAAACAGTATCTCCATCACAAATTCTCTGTGTTTTTTCCCCCTTTCATTCTGACAAACAGACCAAAAACCGACTACAAAACTCTGCACACACACTAATGCACACCAAATAATCAAAAAACCAAATAAAATAGCAAAAGTCTGACCTGTAAACAGTGCTTGGTTTCTCTCCCCCCTCCATCACCAAAACGTTCTGTTTCTGTGTTTCTGCGATCAGGGGACAATTGAGGAAATGCTTTTCTGATTGGTTGTTTTCCAAATGTGATACGTTCAGGTAAATCGTAAATATGAGATTAATTTTGAATTCATTGACTTTTTGGTCATAAATCATCAACTGATTGCTCTCCACACGAGTAACATGCACGCAAAATATGGCAACAATCATCTGTCATATTTCTGGTTGTATTTTGAAGTAAATACAAAACAAAATGAATATAAAAACACTACTTTTATAAAGTTTGGAGTCTCTGCTGTCCAACAGACATGAATGGAACACTTCACATGCGTGTTCTTTGTTTACAGAGACTATTTAAAGGCATGATGTCATGCCCGCAAATATGCGGGCTTAGACCCCAGAGAGTTTTTAAATAAAAAAACAATAAAATTCAAGAGAAAACAATGCATATGATCATACAAAACAGTAAGATACAGCCTTTCAAATAAAAACAAGAGGTACACTTGAATAGTGCATATTTACATTGATTGGAATGTGACAAGGATTGTGTTTTTTTGGATTTGAACAAGACGCTGAACAACAGGAATGGTTTAAAAGTTTTATTTAGAAATGGTTGCTGGTGGAGGTCAGAGTCCTGAAGCGAGCCCAATCTGCAGAGATATGAAAGGTTACTGGAGTGACAGCTTATGTGACGATGAAGGTAAACAGAAAAGCAGCCACTAACCTTCTCATGCAGGTAAAGGAAGCACCACCTGAAGGAGCAGGGCAGGATGATGTCACCGTCACAGACAGGACTACAGCAGAAGAGCAGGTTTGAGAGAGACGTGATCCTGTGTAATGTCCAGAGGCAAGAGTCAGATGTGGAGCAGAGGGTTGTTAACAGGGTATCAGAGGTCCAAAAACAAATCCAAGAGGAAGATGCATGAGGCAAAGACGTAGATCCAAAAAGGCAGGTCGGTACCATGATCAGAAGGGCGATATCGTACAAGACAAGAAGCAGGCAGGTCAACAATTCAAAAGACAGGCGAGGGGTCAAGACAAGATGTTCAGAGAGAAATGGGCAGCACGGTGGCACAACTGGTAGAGCTGCTGCCTCTCAGCGAGAAGGTTGCCGGTTCAAATCCCGGTCCGGGGCCTTTCTGGGTGGAGTTTGCATGTTCTCCCCGTGCATGCGTGGGTTTCCTCCGGGTACTCCGGTTTCCTCCCACAGACCAAAAAACATGCTTGTTAGGCTGATTGGTGACTCTAAATTGACCCTAGGTGTGAGTGTGAGAGTGGATGGTTGTTTGGTGTGAGTGAGACAGGTCCCTCTTGTAAATGAGTCCCCGTGACTCAACGAGGCTAGCCTGTATAAATAAAGGTTGAATGAATGAATGAATGAATGAAAAATGTGACTTGAAATCTGGACATCTACTTCCACAATGGCTTTGATAATCTGGCAGAGAGTAAGGATGGCAATAGCTCTCAAGTAGAGCACAGGTGCATGGCGTGAGATTAATTAGGCAGAGGTGCAGAGTTGGCGTGGCTGGAAGGCATGGCTTGAGATCAAAGCATGACAGGGCAGAAAACATGACAAAATTAGTGTTTTTTCTGGACTGGAATTGAACAGGAAATGCAAGTAAACCTTAATGTTTTGGTGCAAGATATTCAAGTTGGTAGAAGTTACACTCTGTATGAGAACAGAGGTAGGTTATTTTTTGCATTTCTGAGGTGGCACATAGTTACGGATCCTGGCAAGTGGAGGAAGGAAAAAGAAAGTTGGCCTACTGCTTATTTTTCAAGATATCCAAATCACAAAGTTTACATATTTATGGCAACAGCCATCTTGGATTTTGACCTGGCACCCCAATTTTTCAAAGAAAGCTTTCTTACACCAAGATGAAGCCACACACCAAAATGCAAGTCAGTACCTCAAGTTATCACGCGCACAACCTTCATAGACAAGTGGATAGCCCAAAGGGCAGTTTTTCCAATTCCTCCCTTTTCGCCCTGTGACAGGGGATAATAAATAAATATTTATAAATAATAACATCTAATAAATACTTTTACCTGTTAAGCAGGTAAAAGTAAACATGAGCCTTTAATAAATTCTGACAGTAACATAGCGTTAACCACAAATAAGACTATTTGTCCTACAGTAGTAAAACATTTCAATATGCATCACATTATTGATTTTACTTCAAAACAAAAATAAAACTTTATTTTGAAGCACATGTTGCATGGCACTTTGGCTGATGTTTGTTGTGCGTTAAATGTGCTCTGTTAAGAAAATGGACTTGACTAACGTCAGAGTTCAGCATCGTCAATCACGAATAATTGCTTTATCAATAACGATTTCAATAAAACCAAATTTTGCTGTGTGCGCGAGTGTGTGCCTGTTTGAGTGGTATGCCTGTGTTACAGTGGTAGAAGACACTGATGAGGTTACTGGAATGACAGTCCTTTTGCATGCTCTCTAAATTAGGAGTAATGGTGGGTCTCTGTAAATGGATTTGGTTACAAACGCAAACACACACACACACACACATACACACACATTGAGAGTGGAAGAGAGCAGGGCTAAAGGTGATTATGGTGACATTTGCAGGGGCTGCTTATTCAGTAAAAGGGCAGTTGTGCAGATAGAAATTTAAAGAAATAAAAAATACATTTATTTATTTGAGAGAAAATGGTAAAGACATTGTAATGAGAACACCTTGGAATAAAACTGTAGTTGTGCTAATTTAAGAATGACTTGGCTGGCCATAAAATCTGTCACTTGGAACTGAAACACCGTCAGTTTTGGTTTTGCCGGCATGTCTGTACACCTACTTGTTTATTATCTTGGCTGATAACTTGTTTTGTAATGGAATAAATGAATCCAGTCCAGGCAGGGCCACCCACCTCAATTATGTTTACATTTTTCTTGAGCTTATCAAATTAACATTTGTTCTCTTTGCAATATTTCAATAGAACCAATAATATTGTCATTGTTTTGGGGAATCCTCCCAGATTGGACATTTTTTGAAAGAAAACTTCTTGAAACTGACATGACTGACATTTAAATGTACACTTAAAATAAGAGAAGCATAAAAGGAATAAGGCAAGTATGTAATTTAACTTCAGTGTTTGCATGGGATGTTAGCTGAAATTTTATTGTGTTGAGGCCAGTCCAAAGCAGTTTTCAGTATTGGATATTTCATTTTAATACTGGGTCTACATCAATACAGGTGAAAGCATGTGCCATAAAAGGGTGCCCTGTTGGACTCAAATGCATGCAAGCAGGATTAAAAATGAGGAGGAGGAAGCCACATTATTACATTCCGATCGGAAGGTTGGCGGTTCGAATCCCGGTTCCCCACACCATGTGTTTTTGTGTCCTTGGGCAAGACACTTAACCCCGAGTTGCTCCCGGTAGGACTGGAAAGCACCTTGCATGGTAGTCTGCTGCTACCGGTGTATGAATGTGTGTAGCATTCAATGCGTGTAGCGCTTTGAGATTTTCACTAATGAAAAGCGCGTTATAAATTGAATTCATTATTATTATTATTATTATTATTATTACATTTAACCAAGAACCTATAGGACATATTGTGACAAAGAGACACTGACACAAACGGAAAAAAATAGATCTGACAAGAAACAAAGAAGGAGTAATTACAAAACTAACTTCAGGTGAGTTGATTACAAACTGAATCCTGGTGTGTCAGGGAAAAACGAAGTAAACAAAGCAGTTCAAACAAAAAAAACATTTCAGGAAAATAAAACAGAAAGAGAGGTTAAAAGAAATGAAAGAAAATTAGTTCATTAGACCATAATCTGAAAATTAAGAAGTGTCATCCATCCATCCATCCATCCATCCATCCATCCATCATCTTACGCTTATTTTAAAGTCAGGTCGTGGGGGCAGCAGCTTGAGCAGGGAGGCCAAGACATTTGTTTCCACAGCCACCTCTTCCAGATCTTCTGGGATGACTCCAAGGTGTTCCCAGGCCAATTGAGAGACATAGTCTCTCCAGCATGGCTTGGGTCTTCTCTGGAGTCTCCTCACAGTCAGACAAGCCCAAAGCACCTCTCTAGGGAGGTGTCATGAGAGCATCCTAGATGCCCAAGCCACCTCAACTGGCTCCTCTTGATGTGGAGGAGCAGCGGCTGTACTCCGAATCTCTCCCAGATAACAAACTTCTCACCCTATCTCTAAGAGAGAGTTCAACTACCCTGCAGAGGAAACTCATGTCAACCGCCTGCATCTATGATCTCATTCTTACGGTCACTACCCAGAGCCCGTGACCATAGGTGAGAGTAGGAACATAGACCAACTGGTAAACAGAGCTTTGCCTTACAGCTCAGCTCCCTCTTCACCACAATGGACCAGTACAGAGTCCGAAATATTGCAGATGCTGCACCAATTCGTCTGTTAATCTCACATTCCATTCTTCCCTCACTTGTGAACAAAACCCCCGAGATACTTGAACTCCTCCACTTGAGGCAGAAGCTCACTCTCGACCTGAAGAGAGCAATCCACCCTTTTTTGGTTGAGAACCATGGCCTCAGATTTGGAGCTGCTGATTCTTATCCTAGCTGCTTCCCACTCGGCTGCGAACCACTCCAGTGACAGCCGAATATCACGACACGACGATGCCTACAGGACCACAACATCGAAGAGCAGAGATGGAATCCCGAGGCCACCAAACCAGAATCCCTTCATCCCCTGGCTGCACAGAGAAATTCTGTCCATAAATATTACAAACAGAATCAGTGACAACAGGCAGCCCTGGCGGAGTCCAACTCCCACCCTGAAGGGGTCCGACTTACTATCGTCAATGTGAAATAAACTCTTGCACCGCTTGTATAGGGACTGAACAGCCTGTAACAATGGGACCCCAATCCCATACCCACAGTGTACCCCAAAGAACACGGTCAGAAGCCTTCTACAAGTCCACAAAGTGCATGTAGACTGGATGGGCAAACTCCCACAACCCCTCAAGGATCCTAGTGAGGGTAGGAAGACATTAAGAAGTGCTTGGTTCTCAAACAGACTAAACAACTAATACATAATAACAGAAGTAACAAGAAATAAAACTGAAAGAATAAATATATATCTTTCAGTGTAACTTTTAGGGAAATAATCTTGACAAACAATAATTTCCTTTGCATGCTGCTTCTTGCTCCTTTTCAGAAAACTAAATATGTTTTTGATGGGTCACTGTCACACCAAACAAGTAGCTTAATATTACAAAAATGTTCTTCAAGGATTTGGTCTATGTGTGCTTAAAGACCCTTCTGTGGATCGCAACACCTTGTTCAATTCGTTGGTTCATGAATAAAACCACTGACTTCACTGTTTACATTCTGCATCTTTCTATGCCTTAGGATTTTTGTGTGATAAACCCCAGGATGGTGCATATATTGACAATAATAACCCTACAGAAAAATAGGTCTTTAGATGGAAAAATATGTTGTATGTTTGTGAAGTTTGTGAAGATGATCAGATTTGCAAATCTCCCAGAAAATCATTATAACTTATCCCATTTATAATAATTATTTATTTATTTATTACAAACCCCCCCCTTAAATTTCTGTTTGACTGTCAATTGGTAAAAAAAAATAAAAAATCAAGGGATTTCAAAAAATGGGCATGGTGAAAGGAAAGGGGGTTGCTTTTGATGGAGGTAAATTAAACTTGAAAGCAAATGAAGGGCAGAAACGAAGGGGAGGCAAGGGAAGGAAGCAGCTCAGTCCGTGGATGGTGCAGGAGTGAAGTCAGGTTAATTACATCATGGAAGAGTTGTGGAGAACGAGGGAGAGAGGCTGGTGGATGAAGCAGAGAGAGATAGAAGTAAGGGAGAGAGGGAGTGGAAGAGGAATGGTTATGAAGGCTGAATAAGCACCATAACAAGACGGGATCAGTCTCGTGTCTTTCTGACCATAAAATACACGCCTAGGGCCACCATGGCCAAATACTCAAACACACTACAACTAATGTCGTGTGGAAACATTAGGCCATATTTGATTCATCTCAGTAACTCGAGGAGAACATGCTACTTTTATTTACGTGATTGAAAGCACAATAAATCTTCTCAGTCTACTTTATACCGGTAACCCATATTCTGTCCCTTTAACACCTTTTCATGGATCTACTCCTAACCAGAGAGGCGGTGCCAGTCAAGAATGAAGTGTGTTACATTAAAACCCCTCCCCATGTGGTCACAGCATCACCATAAAACATGGTGTGTTCTTTGTTCAGTGTGCACAGGGAGAGCGATCCACTTAGACAGGAGAGAGAGAGAGAGGCCAATACAAAGGCAATTCAGTTTATTCAGCAATAAGTGCCGGTGACGGAGAAGATAAATGGGACGTTCAAACTTTTTTATACAACATCTACTGACTGGTCCTGTGGATTTATGTTGGCGTTCTTTTACATGTGAGCTGAAGGGGGCTCTATGCAAAGCAAGTCTCTTAATCATGTTCCCTGTTGTTTCTTGTTTTTGTGCAACCCTACACTGAATGCCACGCATGTTGGGGAGGGGGCTCCATGTCCAAGTGCGCACGCTTGTTTTTGTGTGTTTGTTCTGGTTTGGCACAAGATGTGTACACTTTGATGCAATGTGAGCTGATTCATCTCCAAGACGGAGACATGTTTGACCTTTTAAGTTTACTGGGAAGGAGGAAAGAAAAGGCAAATCATAGTGAGAGAAGAGAGGAGCTTTTTTTGTTTTTGTTTTTTTCCCCGAAATTAATTTTACAGAGTTTTTGGCTTTCGACTCTTTTGTGACTGCCTTTTAAAAGCATCACTCAAGCTCATTCTAGTTGGATAAGGAGAATCATCACACCTAGTGTCATTTTAAGCAATAGTCTTTGTGTTAGTTGGTAATTACTCATTTTTTCTTCCTATTCTGTCTTGACCCCCATTCATGTTGTCCCTGTTATAACAGATGCCTGTTTCACACTTGTGTTTTTTTTTTCTCCCTAAAAATGTCTATGCCTTGGACTTGCAGTGAATCACAATTTACTTCTGCAGCTGAAAGTCCCTCCAATGGAGCAGAGGCTTTGGGTACAGGGACATGTGTTCCTGCAAACTCTGCTCGTCGAGGATCTTTACGTCTTCATTTTCACTGGTCAAATGGGTCATCGTGGAAGGGAAAGCCATAATCTGACAGTGAAACTGAGCTCACCCTTGATCATAGTTTCCAGTTTTAAATCCTCACAAAGTATAGAGTGGCAGAAACTGATGCTTGGCCTGACCATATAACTTTATGAGTTTTTGCAAACCTGTTCTTGTGTTTGCCAGGTAATGCTTCAGGCCGTCTCATCAAATTCCAACCTTTGCAGCCTTGGATCCTGAGCTCCGTGAACTCTTCAATTATTAAAAGTTAAAGACTGATTTGTTTTGACACACACAGCTGTGCTCTGCTGCAACCTGCTCCTAGCTCCTTGAAATGTGCCCACAGCTGTCCTGGAGTGTGCAATTCAGTGAGCACTTAGGAGGGTCTGCTTTTTCATGGAGTTGATGATGTATGTCAGTGTGGAAACAATAGTAAGTAAATATCAAAGTTCATGCTCAATAATCCAGGTAGAAAAATCCAACAAAGTTAAGTCAGGTACTCTGGATGGTTTCTTTTTGTTGAAATGTTTCATCTTTCACCCAAAAGACTTCATCAGTTGTTGTGACTCTTCGGACCGATGAAGACTTTTGCATGAAAGACGAAATGTTTCAACAAAAAGAAACTGTCCAGAGGACCTGACTTAACTTAGTAGAAAACTTTTGGCTAGTTTTTTTGTTTTGTTTGTTTGTTTACTTTTTTTTTTTTTTTTTACAAATGTAATTTCTTCAGTTTCAGTAAAAAGTATATATACACCAGCAATAAGAATAAGAAAAAAAAGAACATTCCAAAGTGCACAAGACTACAAAATGGACTTAACCATTTTAATATTACAACAAACTGAATAATACTGTCAATAAAACATAGTTCCAGCTAGTGTACTAGTGGTGGGAATCTTTGATCAAAGAGCTGCAATACAATTTTAAAACCGTTATTGATGTATCTCAATCCACCCATAATCACACTTCAAGTTAAATATTGACAATGTGATTTTTCAGACTTAAAATAAAATGTTTTGCTATTCTACTGTGGTGTAAAACAGTTCAAATAAATCAAGATTTAGTGACTAAATGAACAAAACTCCATCTATCTATCTATCCATCCATCCATCCATCCATCCATCCATCCATCCATCCATCCATCCATCCATCCATCCATCCATCCATTCATCCATTACCTGCTTTTTCCTTTGAGTTGTGATGCAGCTGGTGCCAGTTCCCAGTGGTTACAAGCCCTGAGTGCAGATGCAAATCCTCCTCAATAAAATGTCCAATGAACTTTGTAATCCGCTACACTGTTTCCAAGTTACTGAGTTAGTAGTAAGAATCGTCACTTGCTCAATGGTCCCTTGGTTAACAATGGAAACTGTTTATTCTTCCTCCTCCAGGTACATAACTTGTGTGTAGTATGGTTCTTGTCAATGTAATTTATTTCAATCTATTTTTCAATAGGTTTGATAACTCTCCTGCTCCTCCCACTACACAGGCACCACTGCTGACGCCTCCCTGTCCGACAAGACCGACACACTTTCCTCTCACCTCTCCCACATTCACCCCGCTTCCTCTCAATATGAACTCACCTCCAAACATGTCTCCTGCTGACGTACATTCCAGCACAACCACCCCGCCCCCCCAATCCAGCCTGACATTTACAGCACCCCAGGTGAGAAATGAGCTCAGGAGGATAAAGACCAGGAAGGCTGCAGGTCCAGATGGCATCAGCTCAAGACTTCTCAGGACCTGTGCAGATGAGCTGTGTGATGTGACTGGGTATATCTTTAATCTCAGTTTGAGGTTAGGGAAAGTCCCACAGCTATGGAAGACATCTTGCGTGGTACCAGTCCCGAAGACCCCACATCCAAAAGACCTCAGCAGCTACAGGCCGGTGGCATTGACATCTCACCTGATGAAGACCTTGGAGAGACTGCTTCTTTCCCACCTCCGCCCCCTGGTGAGTCCATCTATGGACCCACTACAGTTTGCCTACCAATCTGGCATTGGAGTGGAGGATGCCATTATCTACCTCCTTCACAGCTCTCTTTCACATCTGGAGACTGCTGGTAGCACAGTGAGGATCATGTTTTTTGATTTCTCTAGTGCTTTCAATACCATCCAACCAGTGATATTGAAGGACAAGCTGGAGAACACAGGTTTGGACCATCAGCTCATCACCTGGATCCTGGATTACCTCACAAAAAGACCACAGTATGTGAGGATCCAGGGTTGTCAGTCAGACACGGTTGTCTGCAGCGTGGGGGCTCCACAAGGAACAGTCCTTGCCCCCTTCCTCTTCACCCTCTACACCGCTGACTTTCAGTACAGCTCTGCCAGCTGTCACCTGCAGAAGTTCTCAGATGACTCTGCTATCGTCGGTCTCATCAAAGATGGAGATGATGGGGAGTACAGAGAACTGACTAAGAACTTTGTGGAGTGGTGCCAGAGGAACTGTCTGCAGATCAACACAGGAAAAACAAAAGAACTTGTGGTGGACTTTCGCAGGTCCAAACGGTCTCCTGCTGTGCCAGTGAACATTCAGGGCAGGGACATTGAGATTGTGAGGTCCTACAAGTACCTGGGTGTTCATCTTAACAACAAGCTGGACTGGACTGACCACACTGCTGCCCTCTATAAGAAAGGACTGAGCAGACTGCATCTACTGAGGAGACTCAGGTCCTTCGGTGTGTGGGGGGCTCTTCTCAGGACCTTCTTTGATGCTGTGGTGGCATCGGCCATCTTTTACGGAGTGGTCTGTTGGGGTAGCAGCATCTCCACTGCTGACAGGAAGAGACTGAACAAGATCCTCAGGAAATCCAGCTCTGTCCTGGGGTGTCATGTTGACCCAGTGGAGGTGGTGGCTGACAGGAGAATGAGGACCAAGCTTCAGCGCATGCTGGAGTTCCCGTCCCACCCCATGCACCACTCTCTGACAGCCCTGAGCAGCTCCTTTAGTGCCCGGCTGCGGCACCCTAAGTGCGTGAAGGAAAGATACCGCAGGTCTTTCCTTCCGGCCGCCATCAGACTGTACAACACGCGCTGCTCTTAGTAGCTCTTAGTAGCTATATTTTGTTTTATACTGTTTCAGTGTTTTTTGTACTAATTTGTATTATTTATGTATATAGAGATTTTTTAACATTTTCTGAACTGGTCCCTGTCCTCTATGCTGCTGTGACAATGTAAATTTCCCCACTGTGGGATTAATAAAGGCATCTTATCTTATCTTATTTCCTTTAACTTTTTAGAAGCCAAAATACTTCCAAACACTGGTGTTGTATGCAAACTATGCCATTTCTCATTTCAGTCAGCCATCTTGTTAGCATGTCTCTGTTCTGCGCACACCATAAACTGTCCTGGAGCCACTTCTTCACACTTCGGAGTTTTGGCTTTTGTGTCATTCAACAAGATAATATTAACATAAAATATCAACAGATTTTTAACATACACCCACATTAAGATGCATTGGAAATCTGATAAATACACCCATCCTTAGAGCCTTCTTCTCAGCCCAGCAGAGCTGGGGTTTTTTTTTTCAATAATAAAAAAGGCTTTTATTTTTCTATCAATAAAACTTAAACAACAACAGCAACAAAATCTAAGCTTTAAGGATTTTTGTAGACACAACTTGTGAGTGTTAATACTACAAAGATAGCTGTTAACTAGTTTCAAGTAAAGGAATTCAAGATTTTGTTTAAAACAATCAACATTTCAAAACATCTTGTGCATTGCCATTTTTTCTAACATTGTGTGGAAAGATGACAAACAAAAACACGTTTTAAAGATAAGTCAAAAGAAAAATCAGTAAAAATTTGACAAGGTCTCACTCACATTGGGGTATTATAAATATCAATATAATTTTTACTTATAAGTTCAAAGATGGTAATATATATACATTTTGTGAATTAAGACAATATGTATCAATAGGTGATGCCTAATTATTAATTGAATACACAAATCTAAATATATAAAATGTGCATATACCAGTACATGCAACTTTTATTAACATGCGAATAAAGAATACTTATAAAAAACTTTATAAGCTCAAAAATAAGTAGCATAAATCATAGTACAGTATTCTTCTTTTGTTGCACAAAAACAAGCAAATAAAGCAAACAGGACAATTTTTTTTTTTTTTTCAGTTAGGAGCTTCAACCAAGCTTAACCTTAAAAAAAGAAAGTTGCAGTTGTATCAAGCTCTGCCGGGGAGTGCTGTTTAAAATATTTAGATGTGTGGCAGGTCTTAAAGTACTTCTATCTCTGTGTCAAGATTCAGCAGAACACTGCTCTGAAACAAGCTGTGTTTTGTTACACTCCCTGGCTGATACACACTCCCAAGTCAGTGTTGCATTAAATCCATCCATCCATCCATCCATCCATCCATCCATCCATCCATCCATCCATCCATCCATCTATCCATCCATCCATCCATTACCCTGTTTTTTCTCTCCAAGTCATGATGCTGCTGGTGCCAGTTCCCAGTGGTCTCTAAACAAAACTAATCAGTCAGGAAGCTGAGTACAGTGACATAATTATGTCTCTGTGTGAAATAAGTCATGCAATCACATGTTAGCAGTGTCACTTTATTCAATGTTTCCATGACTTTGTGTGTGGCTGTGTTAGTATCTTCAACATATGATATTCTAGGGCACACGAGCCCTGAGTGCAGAGGGAAATCCTCCTCAATGAAAATTCCAATGAACTTTGTAATCCGCTACACTGTTTCCGAGTTGTTTCCGATAATAGCGAAAAGTCATTCCCAACACGTACTCTAAGCACTGGTGAGAAAATACTAGAAGAATTTATTGGAAATATTCAACATTATGTTTTTACTAGTACCCAGTGGCTTTTTGCATCTTGCATGTCATCTGATTTGTATTTTAAAAATCGAAAAACATTACAAATAGCTAACTTTGTGTATTTTTTGCTCAATACAAACTTATAGAGTGAGTTAGCACAAGCTATAGCTACAGTGCATTACTGGAAAGTTGATCTGATTTTAAAGTGCTGATTACCATAAAAATTGGATGTTTCAGGCCCTAAGTCATTTGATTGACCTTTAGTTGTAATCTGGAGGAAACTGTACATGACTTTTTATGTTTACTTGTATTGTCAATGACAATACAAAACATAAATAAACAATAACAATTTGTCATTGTTCATTTATGTTTTATTGTGGGTTTTTAACTTCATTGTGGTCTATTCTGTAATTTTTGCCATGCCCTTGTTTATCGTTTCTCAGTACAAGCTGCTTCATATGCGTAACCCACCTGTTTTCATTGATTAATTACTTCTTCTGCTCACTGCCAGATGCTTATATGTATTCTACACAATTATGGCACATTGTAGTATTAGTTTTTGGATTTTTTTTTCCCAGCTGTGGCAGTGTATTCTGTTGTTAATAAAATTCCTGGAAATCTTTATCTAGTACCTGCCTTCTGTGATTCCATGTATCACACATCAACAAAGGCCACAAAATTAAAGATACATAATTGAATTTATCTAAAACAAATTATATAACAACATGAAAAAAAAAAAGACTAATTCTGTGGCTGACAAGAGCTCCTGGTTTTTAGCTGAGTGTACTGTATGTGTCTGAGGTACATATTTTAAGTAGACTTTATGGTAATCCAGATTCATTCAACTGGATCAAAGTTGCCTTTTAAGCTCTATTTGTAAAATGTGAGACTTCTCCACACACACTATGTAACTGAAAGCACACACACAATAAACACAGGAAGAAGTGAGATGCTTGTTTATCGTCATGCTCTACTGTACACACTGCCAATAATCTCTTCATAAACACATTGGACATGCACATTTATACCCGTGCACAAATGTGCAGCAGGAGGCTGTCAAGCAGGACCTTGGTGAGCTGTTCAGTTTTGTCAAGCATGTGACAGGTTTTACTGACGTGAGGAGAGAGATAAGGCTGGATAACAAGTAGGAGACGATGGAGACACACAGAGAAAAAGTGCTGCCAAGTAGTTGAATGATACAAGAAGTGCACTGACAGACAGCAGGAGGGAAACAAAAAAGAAAAGAAAAGCAGGGAAGCTGCAGTATAAAAATGAATTTCAGGAAGAACAAATGTTTGCATAATCTTTGTTTATTAAAGTGTTGGTTTCATATTTTTATAGTGGAGCACTGTAAAACAAATAATGCTTTACCTTTACTAGATGATAAGGATTATTGTGCTGCATTGTACTTAGACCTGTCTAAAGCTTTTGACACTGTGGACCATAACATCTTATGTCATAAGCTCTCAGAAATTGGTTTCTCAGTTCAGACCATAGGTTGATTTACTAACTATTTGTCAGATTGGAGGCAATGTGTTCAACAAAACGGTACTTCTTCCAGTTATTTAGTGGTTAGCGATGGTGTACCATACGGCTCAGTCTTAGGACACACCCTCTTCACAATCTACATACGGTAAGTAATGTAGGCCAAACCATTCCTGATGCATCCTTACATTTCTATGCTGATAATACAGGTTTTTAATGTTGAGCTAAAACAGTTGCTATGGTTTTCCAGTTTTTGCAATCCACTTTTGACATAATCCAGTCAGATTTGTTCCATCTCAAACTTGTCCTAAATGCAGACAAAACCAAAGGGATGTTGTTTTCAAAGAGGAAGTTGGTCCCAGTAGTTCTTCCTTCAATTTTATCCTCGAATGGTTCTCCTATTGAGTTTGTCGATTCTTACAAATATTTAGGTAACTTGGTCGATTCGCATTTCTCCTTTAAGCTCCACTTGGAAATCTTGGTAAGGAAACTGAACGTAAAACTGGGTTTCTTTTTCAGAAATAGTTCCTGTCATACTCTGAGTGCTAGAAAACGCCTTGTAACTGCGACATCCCTCCATTGACTACAGTGACTAAGCTCTGCAGAGAGTGGTGAAGGCTGCACAGAAGTCTGTGGGAGTCAGTCTCCCCACCATCACAGACATTTACACCTCCAGATGCAGAAAAAGAGCCACCTGCATCATGAAAGACCTCACTCACCCAGCACACTCACTCTTTGCACCACTCCCCTCGGGACGGAGGTTGAGGAGCATCAAATGTAGAACCACTAGACTGAGAAACAGCTTCTACCCTGAGGCTGTCAGACTCATGAATAAATAAATAATAAGAATAAACACTGCAAAATGTCACATCATACTGATACTGATCTGTTTCTTGTTGCTGCGTTCATCTGTGACCATCTGCTCATGTTCGTGCTGCTGTTTATAATGATGTTTTTCTACTACATTAGGGCTTAGTGTATTACTAGCTGATGTGATGTCTCTCTTAGTTAATCCTAGATGTTATTATTGTATTTCTCTTGCATTTGTTGTTGGATGTAACTGGGACCCTGTGTACATAATCTCGTTTTCAACACATGTACTACATGCGGTGCAAATGACAATAAATTCTCTCTGACTCTGACTCTGACTCTGACTCTGACATTATTTACATGAACGCTCCTACAAGCATCCTACAGATGTTGGACACTATCATGGTGCACTAATATTCATAACTGGCTGTAACTACTGTACCGATAATTGCACCATTTGTTATCTACTGTTGTCATCATTCTTTGTTAGTCTCTCTTGTAAATGAGTCCCTGAGGCTCAATGAGACTCAAGCGAGATTTATACTCGACGCGTCGCGCAGTGCGCCAGGGTGCGCGCGCCAAAAGTGACGCAATATCACCGTCCCCGCTCCTGCGCGTAGACCGCGCGCGTCGTGTTGGCGCGTGTCACGCACCTCCGAATTTTTGAAACTCTGCAAGGCTAGTGCGCGCGCTGTGGGCGCTACTGAATTGATTGACAGGTCGGGTGGGGACCTCACCCGACAGCCTTCACGCTCTTCACGCCAGAATCTCCAGCTGTCTGCGCCGCTGTGGTCGTGGAGACGGCGTCGCGACGCATGGAGGAATGTTTTGTGACACAAATGTATTAAATTCCCCTTCTTCATCCCTGATCAGGACTTTTCTTTTGTTTTTTTGCCAAAAGTCAAGTGATCGCTTCCTCCTCCGCTGACTCCATGCATTAAAACCGCAAGACACAATAACTGTTGTTCTATCAGGGGTGTCAAACTCATTTTCACCGAGGGCCACATCGGCATAATGGCTGTCCTTGAAGGGCCATATGTAACTTATAAATGTAACTAAATGTAATCTAATGTAATGTAAAATAAATGTAACTACCGTACTCCTTAATGTTGAATAACTCATTTATTATAACTTATTCAACTGACAATTACAGTTGCATAGAAAACATCTGTTTGCTTGTTGCTCTAACATAAATCCTTTTAAATTTTGTCAGCTTATGAAAACCCACATAACTCCATTAATGAAGGATCAAACTGTCCAAGTTAATACCCTGATGCATGCTCAATAATCCAGGTAGAAAAATCTAAAAAAGCTAAGTCTGGTCCTCTGGACCTGATGGTCCAGAGGTGGTCCTCCTTGATCATGTGAGCAGCTGGTTTCGGCTGTCATCAGCCAACTGGTTGATCCACTGTGAGAGGGTGCTATTTATAAGACTGAGCTGAATACAGCATCTCAGACTGAGGAAGTCTTTCGGACGAAAGACGAAATGTTTCTACAGTTTTTTTTGCTTTGTTTTGTTTTTTGAATGTCCAGAGGACCAGACTTAGCTTTTTTAGATGTCCAAGTTAATAAAGAAAAATAACATAAAACTGAGCTGCAAAGAACATGTATGACACATGTAGCATTTTACAAAAAAAGGCTACACACAGCCTTGCATCCAACTGATGGTTTGATGACAACAATTTGTGTGCATACACACCCTGCAAACATTAAATAATTACAACAGCAGCTACACATAAATAATATGTAATCAACTAAAAATACCAAAATAAAGGTTGACTCAGTTCACAACTATATTACTCAAGTTTTTTGGTTACCGGTAGTCTTTGATGAGGAGATGCTGCCTGGAACACACAAGTGGATTCTCTCTCTACGATTGATCATGTTCTGAAAATGATAAACACAAAACAAAATGCAAGCACAATCATTAAATTGCACACAGTTTAAATGTTCTTCTTCTTTGTTGAATTACATTTTATTATATTTTAATTGTTTAAAAAAATGCTAACCTGACAAACAGGAAAGTGGACAAGATTGTCCTGTTTCACTTGTCACATCCATAAGTCCAATTTATTCTGGAAAGCCGTGATCGTGTCGGACATCTGCGTGATGACTTGTTTGGGTCTCTGCTCACAGACCTTCAGCATGCACTGTTTCAAAAACGCTCCATCTGAAAACGACTTGGAAGCGATTTCTTCAGCCACAATGAAGCTAGCTTTCACTGCAGCCTCGTTTTTGGCTGTGGGTTTCATGAACAAACTCTGCTGCGACCGCAGTTTGCCTTTTAATTCTTGGCAGAATGTGTTGCTTTTCTTGAAGGCTAGCTTGTTTAGCGTACTTAGCTCCGTGTTTGGTTTCAAAACCGACACCGCCTCGTAACACAAAAGACATACCGGTCTTTCTCCTGGAAGCACAAACAAGTATTCGCCTTCCCATCTTTCTTGAAACTTCCGTCTGCATCAACTTTTCTCTTTCTGGACATTTTGGGATAATTATTTATATCTCAATTATATCAAGTCACAGATACAAGGCGTTTATATCTCAATTCCACTCGTTGGCAGGAAGGAAGAAACATTGCTGCGGCTTCCGTAGTCGAAAGGCATTGTGGGCTACCGTAGCTGAAAGGCATTGTGGGCTACCGTAGTTGAAAGGCATTGTGGGAAATGTAGTTTTTGGTCAAAACACACTCATATTTATTTTTAGACACTCAAAACTTTTAAACTAAGCTCTCGCGGGCCACATAAAATGACATGGCGGGCCACATCTGGCCCGCGGGCCATGTGATTGACACATGCGTTCTATAATGATTTGCAAAGACAACAGTTCAGCATGCGAGCGGAAAGCCATTTGTTTTTGTTGTGTGACCAAACAGTTCTTCTTCTACACCCTTTCTTGCAACATATGCACAGGTTTTAGAGGGTACTGCCACCTGCTGGTCCGTAAAAGAACAGCACGTTGCCACACTGGAAAAAATGCCCCTCTAAAAATAAGAAAAAAAAAATGTAAAATAAGATTTTTTTGCTTGAAATAAGCAAAAAAATCTGCCAATGGAACAAGTGAAAATTCACTTGACAAGATTCTTAAAATAAGACATTTTGTTCAAGTCAAACAAGATATGCGGAATCTTGAAACTAGCTACAAAAATCTAGTTTTGAGCAATATTTTACTACAATTGTGAGCTTTTATTGTCTTATAATAAGATTCTGATGCTCAAAAGTAGTATACTGGAGAAAAGTCTACTCTGAAAACAAGTTTAAAACAACTTAAAATTAGTTTTTTTTTTGATTGAAATAAGCAAAAAGATCTGGTAACAAGTGAAAACGATATGCGGAATCTTGAAACTAGCTACAAAAATCTAGTTTTGAGCAATATTTTACTACAATTGTGAGCTTTTCTTGTCTTATAATAAGATTCTGATGCTCAAAAGTAGTACACTGGAGAAAAGTCTACTCTGAAAACAAGTTTAAAACAACTTAAAATTAGTTTTTTTTTGATTGAAATAAGCAAAAAGATCTGGTAACAAGTGAAAACAAGATATGCGGAATCTTGAAACTAGCTATAAAACTCTAGTTTTGAGCAATATTTTACTACAATTGTGAGCTTTTCTTGTCTTATAATAAGATTCTGATGCTCAAAAGTAGTACACTGGAGAAAAGTCTACTCTGAAAACAAGTTTAAAACAACTTAAAATTAGATTTTTTTTTGACTGAAATACGCAAAAAGATCTTCCAACAAGTGAAAATTGTCTTGACACGATTTCTAAAAATAAGACATTTTATCTTTTTACAAGATAAACAATCTTAAACCTAGCTGCAAAAAATCTCATTCTTAGCAATATTTTACTACAATTGAGCGTGTGATGCTTAAAATTAGTATACATCCCTAAAACTTTTACTCATTTTTAGTTCTACAGATGTTTCAAATGTTTCTCCAACCCGTTATCAAATTTAACCAACAAACGTAATAATACATGTCTTGTCAAAACCTTCAAACATTTTCTGTAATGACAAAAAATGAAAGGTATTCTTTAACTTCAACACATTTATTTTATCACAATGGTTTCAGCAGCAATGCAACAACTACTACTCCCAATTACAACTGTAGTTAACACTTGATTATATTTTTAAAAAATAATATAAAACACCTTCAACAAAATAAAAACAATTTTTGCTATGAAAAATGGAGAGTATACTACTGGGCACCATGAAAAATGAGGGAGCCACTACAACTTCAAATGTTTAAACATAAAATGTCTTTGGGAAATGTTGTGATGGGCACATCTCCTACCGTGAGCAGGCAGTTGGACGAACACACAATCAGAATTGGACAGGAGAGGGAGAGTTTTCCTGGGGGCTTTGAGGTCCTGTTTTTCCTGAAACACAAAGACATATTTCTGTTGGCATGATGAATCATATTTTAAGATTGTGGAATATAAGCCAGATAAATAAATAAAATAAAGAGAGAACCTGTAAAACTATCATGTTAAATATGACGCGGTTGAAAATTTGGGTGCACTAACTGTGCTGGTGAACCAAAAAAAAGTTTAGAAACACCAGTGCAATCAGTGCAAGAAGTTAGTGTAGAACCATGGGAAAAAATGTATCAATTAAAAAAATGATTTTGAGTAAGATATTTCCAGCAACCTGCAAAGATTTTGTTTCTTTCCACCTTGAAATAGGTGATAGGTAATAAATATATTAGGCTTAGTGTATTACTAGTTGATGTTTTTCTTAGTTAATTCTAGATGTTATTACTGTTTTTCTCTTGCATTTGTTGTTGGATGTAACTGGGACCCCGTGTACATAATCTCGTTTTCATCACATGTACCACATGCGGTGCAAATGACAATAAAGACTCTCTGACTCTGACTCTGAAAACTTTAATATCCAAATACTATGTTAGGTTTATTCTTTAAAAAATACCAATTTCTCATTAACATTCAAATAATAATGCATTATTGTAATTAAAAAGATAAATTAATCTACATTTCTGGAAATGTTTGAATTATCAGAATAATCCAGGTTATCAATATTATACTTTTGATAACAATTTACCTTTGTCCACGAGAGGAAGACCTCGACCTCCAACGCCGCCTCTGAGAAAGGGACTGTCTTGGCCAGGTCTGACTGATCTGTTTAAAGCATGCAACAGCAAAATTGGTACACATCGCATCGTGAGTTAGATGAATTGTTACATCTCTAATTTTGATCATATTTAAATTAAATACCTTTGATCATTAGAAAGAGACTCAGAGGGACTCCTGCTACCATTGCATCCCAAGATTTGAGATTGAGTGCTTGAAGGGATGTCCATCGGGGTTCTTTCTGCATTTTAGAGGGTTTAAACATAAGTGTTAATATGTCAAAAATGTAAATTACTTTACACAAGGTTTCCAAGTACCCCAAGATGATAGTTGTGCAATATTTACCTGACTGTGCATTCATCCTTTTAGGAGGAGTTGGAAGAGCAAAGTCATCTATAATAAAACAGTCAACAGTAAAAAATAAATTAAAATAAAAGTGATTTTACATCTATAGTAAGTAATTAGCCTGTTACTGATATGGTGGTGATTGAAATACTACATAGATTTGTTCTTAAAAAAAGAAATAAAAGTTACATGGATTAGCTTATTATGTGCAGGATGTGGCTTATTTTTATTGTGAAATATGTAACAAAAAGTGTAAGTGACTTAGCTGTGCGTTTGCAGTAAGAACAATTGCATACCTCCAATGATTCTAGAATTGTCAGTCCACCTTGTGTGACATGACCCACCACCAAGGTATAACTATCCTCTTTTGATGTGGTATACCCCCAAATTAATCAGTGGTGAAAAAAAATTTAACATACCCTCACAAGGAAAAACATTTCTAGACTTCTTGGTAGCTTTTTGACCTAAAATAAATAAAAAAATATACATGCTGTAAGACAGTAGTCATATTTTGAACAAACTATACCTGTGAAGGAAATTTTGTGACCGATTGTCAGATGCAGTTTTGTATTTCATACTTTTTGATCATTGCAGCCATAACGTTAAAACAGAGAATTGGTGTGTCTTATCATACGAGGCCTTTCCGTGTGCATAACAAAGTTGGTTACGTTCTAATGTCTGATGCAAACGGTACCACCTTCATGCAACCACGAAGTCAGGTTGATTCATCATTATTGCAGAAGAGGTTTTCTGGGAGTTCTTGAGTTTGCAGCTCTGAGAGAGCCTGGGACAGCTTAGGCTCGGTTTTGTCTTGCTTTTCCGATAAGGCCAAGGTTTTTTACTCTGAGGCCTGATGCTGCCTGGCTTTGGCTCACTGTTTGGCTTTGCAGTTCCACAAATTAATGCAACAATAAACGGCTCTAACTTTTTCACACTGCAGAGAATGGGCAAAATTTGTACATTTGATGATTTAAATAATGGTACACCATCTACATTGAAATTTAGCTGTATCTCATTTTCTGTTGAAAAAAAATTGGGATACTGTGAGCACATTTTCAGAAGTCCTGTCTCCACACCAAAGTTTTGATACTTTGCATTTCACTTTCTATTTCTCTCCTACATTTTTTTTCTTTTTTCTGTTGTTTGTTGTTTAATGTACAGGTAGTCCCCGATTTACGAGCGAGATCCGTTACAACGAGGCGCTCGTAAACCGGAAATCTCGTAATTTGGAACGGCCGCCATGTCTCTCGTAAATCCGGAAATTCGCTCGTAAATTGGAACGGTTTCGCTAGCGCGACTACAAACACTCTATTTTCATCCAAAAACTGCTTATGAGTGCATAAAAATGATCGGAAACGTGTGTCCATATGCTTAGCTAACTAACTGTGGTGAAAAAACACATGAAAACTCAGTATTTTTTTCGTTTTTTCCAAAAATTCGCCAGCTCGTAAGTCTGGAACCTCGTAGATCAGAGCGCTCGTAATTCGGGGACTACCTGTATTTGTATCATTGCTGTTCATCATTCTTTAGTTTGTAGCAGGTCGCTTTTGTAAATGAGCCCTCGAGGCTCAATGAGATTTACCTGACTAAATAAAGGTTGAATGAATGAAAAAGTAGAGGAACTGGCCACCACATAGATCTGTGACGTCTATTTCACTGGGATTTCCTAACAGGGTTCTGGCATCTTTTGGTAGCCGGTGTCCATGTTTGCGTAGCACCAATAGCAGCTCATCTACTGATGTGCATGTCACCTTATTCTTTACAGCCCATTTAACCAAATCACTTCTCAGATCACTTGGTTCCTCCTCGGACAAAGTTCCAATTTCTACATCACTTTCACTACTGTATCACTGTTTGGCAGGAGGCAATCATCTTGATATTCATCTTCTCCTGTATCAGGTTGGTTGTGTATCTGTATGTCTATTGGGCTATCAGCAAAAGAAAGTTCTGGGTTCTCATTTGAGGGACCTGGATTCTCTTCTGAGTCACTAGACTCCACCAGTCGTCTCCATTTTTTGTGATACATCTGGGAGTGAAATAAAAACCAACAATATTTCTAAGCCTAAATGTTTTATAAATAGAAACATTAAATTTTAAAATAAGAAGTGAAAACAGTCAATCATTTTTAAACATATTTCAAATTAACCTGTCTAATTTTTTCAAAAATGTAAAAAATTACTTTTTTACAGGATTACAGTACTTTCAGATCAAAATGGATGGCTGGGTTAGGTTTGGAGACAACTCACCACTGAAGGCGACTTGGATCGTGTTTTTCCAAATCTGTGGAAAAGAGCAAGGAGAGGAATGTGAAATCTCAACCTTATTTTAAAAGTTTGTGGATGGAAAGTATGTCAATATACCACATTCACCAACAGAGACATTGAACATTCTTGTTTAGACAAATACCCATGAAGCAGGTGTGTTTGGGGCCTCTGCACATTCTCCATCAGCAGTAGATTAATACCCCTCTGCTTAGTTCATGTAACATTAACATTTATCTTTGTGTGACCACAGCCAATGCTGACAGATATAAGAGGGGGAAATGTTTTTTTTTTTAAGCACATGATTAAAAAAAGTCATTAATGATGGGCAGTACATGTATAGGGGATAAGTTTTATCGTTTAATGTTAAACATATTTCTGAGACATTTTAGGCTTAGTGGCTGAAGAGT
>JBBPBX010011060.1:30921-56691 GCA_038048925.1 Garcialebias charrua | reverse complement strand
GCAGCTGAGCAGCTCTATGGTCCAGTTTGGATCCTGGAACAGGAATGGTCAGTTGGCTCGAGTGTTTTGACCAGACTGTAGATGTTCAAGAGATCACAAGATCAAACCAGAACTTTTCAGACTTTACAAACAAGCAGCAAAATCCTCAAATCAACTCAGAAACAAACAGGAAGTCAGAGGAGAGGAGCCCGGACCAGGTTCTGTGCTCAGGGTTTTAGTTCCTGTTTAAAGACAAGCTGCAGAGATTTTAAAGAGGACTGATCCAAACCAACATACAACTGAACTGAGACTCAAGACTGGTTCTGGTGAACTGACCCTGTCTGATCATCAGTGATCAATGGAAAGATGTTATGTTTTCTAAAACTGGAGCCCAAAACCAACCTGAAGAGGTTAGCAGGCAGTGGGCCAAGAATAGAACCCTGAGGGACTCCACAGGTCTGAGGAGCTGCAGAGGAGGATCCTGATCCACATCAGAACCAAGATCCTGATCCACATCAGACCCAGGATCCTGATCCACATCAGAACCAAGATCCTGATCCATATCAGACCCAAGATCCTCATCCACATCAGACCCAGGATCCTGATCCACATCAGAACCAATATCCTGATCCACGTCAGACCCAGGATCCTCATCCACATCAGACCCAAGATCCTCATCCACATCAGACCCAGGATCCTCATCCATATCAGACCCAAGATCCTCATCCATATCAGACCCAAGATCCTCATCCACATCAGACCCAGGATCCTCATCCACATCAGAACCAAGATCCTGATCCACATCAGACCCAGGATCCTGATCCACATCAGAACCAATATCCTGATCCACATCAGACCCAGGATCCTCATCCACATCAGACCCAAGATCCTCATCCACATCAGACCCAAGATCCTGGTCTACATCAGAACCAAGATCCTCATCCACATCAGACCCAAGATCCTCATCCACATCAGAACCAAGATCCTGATCCACATCAGACCCAGGATCCTGATCCACATCAGAACCAAGATCCTGATCCACATCAGACCCAAGATCCTCATCCACATCAGACCCAAGATCCTGATCCACATCAGACCCAGGATCCTCATCCACATCAGAACCAAGATCCTGATCCACATCAGACCCAGGATCCTGATCCACATCAGAACCAAGATCCTCATCCACATCAGACCCAAGATCCTCATCCACATCAGAACCAAGATCCTGATCCACATCAGACCCAGGATCCTGATCCACATCAGAACCAAGATCCTGATCCACATCAGACCCAGGATCCTGATCCACATCAGAACCAAGATCCTGATCCACATCAGACCCAGGATCCTCATCCACATCAGACCCAAGATCCTCATCCACATCAGACCCAAGATCCTGATCCACATCAGACCCAGGATCCTCATCCACATCAGAACCAAGATCCTGATCCACATCAGACCCAGGATCCTGATCCACATCAGAACCAAGATCCTGATCCACATCAGACCCAGGATCCTGATCCACATCAGAACCAAGATCCTGATCCACATCAGACCCAGGATCCTGATCCACATCAGACCCAATATCCTGATCCACATCAGACCCAGGATCCTGATCCACATCAGACCCAAGATCCTCATCCACATCAGACCCAGGATCCTGATCCACATCAGACCCAATATCCTGATCCACATCAGACCCAGGATCCTGATCCACATCAGACCCAAGATCCTCATCCACATCAGACCCAGGATCCTGATCCACATCAGACCCAATATCCTGATCCACATCAGACCCAGGATCCTGATCCACATCAGACCCAAGATCCTCATCCACATCAGACCCAGGATCCTGATCCATATCAGACCCAAGATCCTCATCCACATCAGACCCAAGATCCTCATCCACATCAGAACCAAGATCCTGATCCACATCAGACCCAATATCCTGATCCACATCAGACCCAGGATCCTGATCCACATCAGAACCAAGATCCTGATCCATATCAAAACCAGGATCCTGTTCCACATCAAAACCAAGATCCCGATCCACATCAGAACCAGGATCCTGTTCCACAGAACCAGACCCCAACACCTGCGTAGGGTGGCCCAGTAAACATGGTGTTGAAGGTGTGGAGGTGGACCACGGAGTCTGAGGACAGAAGGACAGGAATCAGAACAGGACAGGTGGTCCACAAACACAGCCACCTTGTTGGAACAGGATCAGGAGGAGGACCAGGAGGAGAAGGGGGAGGGGCAGTAGAAGGAGCATTTGAAGAAGTGAGACTTGAGTACCTGCTCACAGGTCCACAAGGGGCAGAACCTGGTACCATATTTCTTCTGAAGCTCTGAGCTCAATGGAACTGACCTCAGATGGAGTCTGGACGATCCGAGTCAAAGTCTTCATGGCATCAACTGTCTGAGAGCAGGAGCATTCAGGAGGAACAGGGTCTGTGGAACTGTTCCACAGGTTCCACCCTGATTTGGGTCAGGTCAGAACCGCTGGGAGCAGCTGCTTGGTTCTTGAATGCAATAATGATTGGGTCAATAAGAAAAAGGATTCTGACCTGAGAGTTGTCAGTTTGAGGGATGGAGCTCCAAGCAGAGAAGCAAGGAGTTCCCTCCTGAGAGTCCTGGATGGTTGTAGTTCAGGTCCAGTTCTGTCAGGTGGGATAGGTCAGACCTCAGAACAGAGTCCACGGGCCTTGTGTACAAAACGTGGCGTATGCACTGAAATGTGGTGTACGCTCCTTTTTTAAGCAAAACTTCAGAAGAATGAAAGGAGTGCAGCCCCACGCCAGCTTCATGGCTGGTGTATGCACATTATATGGTTACTGGTGTACGCACATTTTTATGGTTACTGGTGTATGCGCGTTCCTTTGGTTACTGGTGTACGCACATTTCTATGGGTTCTGGTCCGTTGACTACACTTAGAGGTGATGCTAGGAAACTTAATGATGTGAAAACTATTATTGTACACACCAGACACACATGATGAACAATTAATACATCCACATGTATGAAATTAGAGGGGTAGTTATAAAATACCTGTAACAACAATGACTTTAGTCGGATTAGGATATGACAAATGGAGCGATGCACAGAGAGCGTGTATTTACTAGAGACCGAGAGGATGTTCTGGACCACGATGACGACTGGAGCATCAGACGTTTTAGGCTTCCAAGGACAATCCTTTTGGATCCGTGCTTGGCGCTGCAGCCGGTCTTGGAGTGCAACAGAGTGAGGAGCCGTGCACTGCCCGTGCACATACAGCTGCTGACAACACTGGGGTTCCTATAGCAGCAGGGTCATTCCAGAGGGAGCTGGCAGGCTGATCAGGACTGAGCCAGTCCACCCTGAGATGAGCTATGCCAGCTGAGTGGGATGTCAATCAGGAATATCAAATTTCCCACAATGCAGCTGAACAGATCAACATTAAAGCACAGTTTGCAGCGACAGACAGTTTTCCTGATGTAATCAGAGCTATGGACTGAACACACATTGATACAGGATGAAGACGGTTATGTTAACAGGAAGCGTTTTCATTCAATCAATGTATAAATTATTTGTGACGATCAAAAGAAACTAACCAACATGGTGGCAAGGTGGCCTGGTTCAACACGATGCATTCTTTCTAATGAACAGCATGGTTGGAAGAGGCTAAATGCTGGCATGGTGCAGGATGGGGGTCTTCTTCTTCTTCTGCAGAAGGTTCTGATGGTTCCACAGGTCCTGGTTGATGTTTCTGCAGGGTTTAATGGAGGAGAAATTAAAACGAGTCCTTACTTCCTGTTTCAAAGCTCAGATTCAGTGGAAGTCAATGGGAGTTTGGGTGTGTGGCCTCCGACCTTTGGGGGGATTAGAGTCCAAAGTCCCGAGTCTGAACCGGTACAATCAGTAGATGTAAACGCATCCAGTTAGCATCAGTTGACAGAAGAAACACATCAGTGAGAATTATTTTCACGTGTTCAGGTTTGTGCTTTACTTTTCCTGTGAAAAGATAAAAGCGATGGAAGACTTCCCACCAGCAGTTCTGCCCTGCAGTGTTCATGGCTGACATATTTAATAATTTAATTGATTAATTTAACGTGAAGAGAAAGATGTTTCTGCATCCAGCTTCTGAATAGACAATCTGCAAACAGATTATTTATTGATCAGCTGCAGAGTTCATCTGATAAAACATGCAGCTCAGGAAGAAGAAGAACCAAAAGGTATATTCAGCCTCATGCCTTAATCAGTTACTGAGGGTGGGTGATAGGCATTCAGAGCTGGTGTCATCCTTGAACACAGGGACAACTAAAGGTGCACCTGCTTAGTTAATGGACTACTAGACTAACTGTCCTGCTTAGTTAATGGACACTGGACCAACTGAGGGACAGCTGCTTAGTTAATGGACACTGGACCAACTGAAGGACACTTGCTTAGTTAATGGACACTGGACCAACTGAAGGACACTTGCTTAGTTAATGGACACTGGACCAACTGAAGGACACTTGCTTAGTTAATGGACACTGGACCAACTGAAGGACACTTGCTTAGTTAATGGACACTGGACCAACTGAAGGACACTTGCTTAGTTAATGGACACTGGACCAACTGAAGGACACTTGCTTAGTTAATGGACACTGGACCAACTGAAGGACACTTGCTTAGTTAATGGACACTGGACCAACTGAAGGACACTTGCTTAGTTAATGGACACTGGACCAACTGAAGGACACTTGCTTAGTTAATGGACACTGGACCAACTGAAGGACACTTGCTTAGTTAATGGACACTGGACCAACTGAAGGACACTTGCTTAGTTAATGGACACTGGACCAACTGAAGGACACTTGCTTAGTTAATGGACACTGGACCAACTGAAGGACACTTGCTTAGTTAATGGACACTGGACCAACTGAAGGACACTTGCTTAGTTAATGGACACTGGACCAACTGAAGGACACTGCTTAGTTAATGGACACTGGACCAACTGAAGGACAGTTGCTTAGTTAATGGACACTGGACCAACTGAGGGACACTTGCTTAGTTAATGGACACTGGACCAACTGAAGGACACTTGCTTAGTTAATGGACACTGGACCAACTGAAGGACACTTGCTTAGTTAATGGACACTGGACCAAACTGAAGGACACTTGCTTAGTTAATGGACACTGGACCAAATGAAGGACACTTGCTTAGTTAATGGACACTGGACCAAATGAAGGACACTTGCTTAGTTAATGGACACTGGACCAACTGAAGGACACCTGCTTGGTTAATGGACACTGGACCAACTGAAGGACACTTGCTTAGTTAATGGACACTGGACCAAATGAAGGACACTTGCTTAGTTAATGGACACTGGACCAACTGAAGGACACTTGATTACTTAATGGACACTGGACTAACTGAAGGACAGCTGCTTAGTTAATGGACACTGGACCAAATGAAGGACACTTGCTTAGTTAATGGACACTGGACTAACTGAAGGACAGCTGCTTGGTTAATGGACACTGGACCAAATGAAGGACACTTGCTTAGTTAATGGACACTGGACTAACTGAAGGACAGCTGCTTGGTTAATGGACACTGGACCAAATGAAGGACACTTGCTTAGTTAATGGACACTGGACCAACTGAAGGACAGCTGCTTAGTTAATGGACACTGGATCAACTGAAGGACACCTGCTTAGTTTTGGGACTGGGCTAACAGAAGGACACTTGCTTAGTTAATGGACACTGGACCAACTGAAGGACACCTGCTTGGTTACTGGACTGGACTAACTGAAGGACACTTGCTTAGTGTTTGGACTGGACTAACTGTTCTGCTTAGTTAATGGACACTGGACCAACTGAAGGACACCTGCTTGGTTACTGGACTGGGCTAACAGAAGGACACCTGCTTAGTTTTTGGACTGGACTAACTGTTCTGCTTAGTTAATGGACACTGGACCAACTGAAGGACACCTGCTTGGTTACTGGACTGGACTAACTGAAGGACACTTGCTTAGTTACTGGACTGGACCAACTGAAGGACACTTGCTTAGTTAATGGACACTGGACCAACTGTCCTGCTTAGTTAATGGACACTGGACCAACTGAAGGACACTTGCTTAGTTAATGGACACTGGACTAACTGAAGGACACTTGCTTAGTTAATGGACACTGGACTAACTGAAGGACACTTGCATAGTTAATGGACACTGGACTAACTGAAGGACACTTGCTTAGTTAATGGACACTGGACTAACTGAAGGAAACTTGCTTAGTTAATGGACACTGGACTAACTGAAGGACACTTGCTTAGTTAATGGGCACTGGACCAACTGGAGGACACTTGCATAGTTAATGGACACTGGACCAACTGGAGGACACTTGCATAGTTAATGGACACTGGACTAACTGAAGGAAACTTGCTTGGTTACTGGACTGGGCTAACAGAAGGACACCTGCTTAGTTTTTGGACTGGACTAACTGTTCTGCTTAGTTAATGGACACTGGACCAACTGAAGGACACCTGCTTGGTTACTGGACTGGACTAACTGAAGGACACTTGCTTAGTTACTGGACTGGACCAACTGAAGGACACTTGCTTGGTTAATGGACACTGGACCAACTGTCCTGCTTAGTTAATGGACACTGGACCAACTGAAGGACACTTGCTTAGTTAATGGACACTGGACTAACTGAAGGACACTTGCTTAGTTAATGGACACTGGACTAACTGAAGGACACTTGCATAGTTAATGGACACTGGACTAACTGAAGGACAACTTGCTTAGTTAATGGACACTGGACTAACTGAAGGACACTTGCTTAGTTAATGGACACTGGACTAACTGAAGGACACTTGCTTAGTTAATGGACACTGGACTAACTGAAGGACACTTGCTTAGTTAATGGACACTGGACTAACTGAAGGACACTTGCTTAGTTAATGGACACTGGACCAACTGAAGGACACTTGCTTAGTTAATGGACACTGGACTAACTGAAGGACACTTGCTTAGTTTTTGGACTGGACTAACTGTTCTGCTTAGTTAATGGACACTGGACCAACTGAAGGACACCTGCTTGGTTACTGGACTGGACTAACTGAAGGACACTTGCTTAGTTACTGGACTGGACCAACTGAAGGACACTTGCTTAGTTAATGGACACTGGACCAACTGTCCTGCTTAGTTAATGGACACTGGACCAACTGAAGGACACTTGCTTAGTTAATGGACACTGGACTAACTGAAGGACACTTGCTTAGTTAATGGACACTGGACTAACTGAAGGACACTTGCATAGTTAATGGACACTGGACTAACTGAAGGACACTTGCTTAGTTAATGGACACTGGACTAACTGAAGGAAACTTGCTTAGTTAATGGACACTGGACTAACTGAAGGACACTTGCTTAGTTAATGGACACTGGACCAACTGGAGGACACTTGCATAGTTAATGGACACTGGACCAACTGGAGGACACTTGCATAGTTAATGGGCACTGGACCAACTGGAGGACACTTGCATAGTTAATGGACACTGGACCAACTGGAGGACACTTGCATAGTTAATGGACACTGGACTAACTGAAGGAAACTTGCTTGGTTACTGGACTGGGCTAACAGAAGGACACCTGCTTAGTTTTTGGACTGGACTAACTGTTCTGCTTAGTTAATGGACACTGGACCAACTGAAGGACACCTGCTTGGTTACTGGACTGGACTAACTGAAGGACACTTGCTTAGTTACTGGACTGGACCAACTGAAGGACACTTGCTTGGTTAATGGACACTGGACCAACTGTCCTGCTTAGTTAATGGACACTGGACCAACTGAAGGACACTTGCTTAGTTAATGGACACTGGACTAACTGAAGGACACTTGCTTAGTTAATGGACACTGGACTAACTGAAGGACACTTGCATAGTTAATGGACACTGGACTAACTGAAGGACACTTGCTTAGTTAATGGACACTGGACTAACTGAAGGACACTTGCTTAGTTAATGGACACTGGACTAACTGAAGGACACTTGCTTAGTTAATGGACACTGGACTAACTGAAGGACACTTGCTTAGTTAATGGACACTGGACTAACTGAAGGACACTTGCTTAGTTAATGGACACTGGACTAACTGAAGGACACTTGCTTAGTTAATGGACACTGGACCAACTGAAGGACACTTGCTTAGTTAATGGACACTGGACTAACTGAAGGACACTTGCTTAGTTAATGGACACTGGACCAACTGAAGGACACTTGCTTAGTTAATGGACACTGGACTAACTGAAGGACACTTGCTTAGTTAATGGACACTGGACTAACTGAAGGACACTTGCTTAGTTAATGGACACTGGACCAACTGGAGGACACTTGCATAGTTAATGGACACTGGACCAACTGGAGGACACTTGCATAGTTAATGGGCACTGGACCAACTGGAGGACACTTGCATAGTTAATGGACACTGGACCAACTGGAGGACACTTGCATAGTTAATGGACACTGGACCAACTGGAGGACAGCTGCTTAGTTAATGGACACTGGACCAACTGAAGAACAGCTGCTTAGTTAATGGACACTGGACAAACTGGAGGACACTTGCATAGTTAATGGACACTGGACCAACTGGAGGACACTTGCATAGTAAATGGACACTGGACCAACTGGAGGACACTTGCATAGTTAATGGACACTGGACCAACTGAAGGACAGCTGCTTAGTTAATGGACACTGGACCAACTGAAGGACAGCTGCTTAGTTAATGGACACTGGACCAACTGGAGGACACTTGCATAGTTAATGGACACTGGACCAACTGGAGGACACTTGCATAGTTAATGGGCACAGGACCAAATGAAGGACACTTGCTTAGTTAATGGACACTGGACCAACTGGAGGACACTTGCATAGTTAATGGACACTGGACCAACTGGAGGACACTTGCATAGTTAATGGAAACTGGACCAACTGGAGGACACTTGCATAGTTAATGGGCACAGAACCAAATGAAGGACACTTGCTTAGTTAATGGACACTGGACCAACTGGAGGACACTTGCATAGTTAATGGACACTGGACCAACTGAAAGACAGCTGCTTAGTTAATGGACACTGGACCAACTGAAGGACAGCTGCTTAGTTAATGGACACTGGACCAACTGAAGGACAGCTGCTTAGTTAATGGGCACTGGACCAACTGAAAGACAGCTGCTTAGATAATGGACACTGGACCAAATGAAGGACAGCTGCTTAGTTAATGGACACTGGACCAACTGAAGAACAGCTGCTTAGTTAATGGACACTGGACCCACTGGGGGACAGCTGCTTAGATAATGGACACTGGACCAAATGAAGGACACTTGCTTAGTTAATGGACACGGACCAACTGAAGGACAGCTGCTTAGTTAATGGACACTGGACCAACTGAGGGACAGCTGCTTAGATAATGGGCACTGGACCAAATAAAGGACAGCTGCTTAGATAATGGACACTGGACCAAATGAAGGACACTTGCTTAGTTAATGGACACGGACCAACTGAAGGACAGCTGCTTAGTTAATGGACACTGGACCAACTGAGGGACAGCTGCTTAGATAATGGACACTGGACCAACTGAGGGACAGTTGCTTAGATAATGGACACTGGACCAACTGAAGGACACTTGCTTAGTTTTTGGAGTGGACCAACTGAAGGACACCTGCTTAGTTTTTGGACTGGACCAACTGAAGGACACCTGCTTAGTTTTTGGACTGGACCAACTGAAGGACAGCTGCTTAGATAATGGGCACAGGACCAAATGAAGGACAGCTGCTTAGTTAATGGACACTGGACCAACTGAAGGACACCTGCTTAGTTAATGGACACTGGACCAACTGAAGGACACCTGCTTAGTTAATGGACACTGGACCAACTGAAGGACAGCTGCTTAGTTAATGGACACTGGACTAACTGAAGGACACCTGCTTAGTTAATGGACACTGGACCAACTGAAGGACACCTGCTTAGTTAATGGACACTGGACCAACTGAAGGACAGCTGCTTAGTTAATGGACACTGGACTAACTGAAGGACAGCTGCTTAGTTAATGGACACTGGACCAACTGAAGGACAGCTGCTTAGTTAATGGACACTGGACTAACTGAAGGACAGCTGCTTAGTTAATGGACACTGGACCAACTGAAGGACAGCTGCTTAGTTAATGGACACTGGACTAACTGAAGGACACCTGCTTAGTTAATGGACACTGGACCAACTGAAGGACAGCTGCTTAGTTAATGGACACTGGACTAACTGAAGGACAGCTGCTTAGTTAATGGACACTGGACCAACTGAAGGACACCTGCTTAGTTAATGGGACACTGGACCAACTGAAGGACACCTGCTTAGTTAATGGACTGGACCAACTGAAGGACACCTGCTTAGTTAATGGACTGGACCAACTGAAGGACACCTGCTTAGTTAATGGACACTGGACCAACTGAAGGACACCTGCTTAGTTAATGGACACTGGACCAACTGAAGGACACCTGCTTAGTTAATGGACACTGGACCAACTGAAGGACAGCTGCTTAGTTAATGGACACTGGACTAACTGAAGGACACCTGCTTAGTTAATGGACACTGGACCAACTGAAGGACAGCTGCTTAGTTAATGGACACTGGACCAACTGAAGGACAGCTGCTTAGTTAATGGACACTGGACCAACTGAAGGACAGCTGCTTAGTTAATGGACACTGGACCAACTGAAGGACAGCTGCTTAGTTAATGGACACTGGACCAACTGAAGGACACCTGCTTAGTTTTTGGACTGGACCAACTGAAGGACACCTGCTTAGTTTTTGGACTGGACCAACTGAAGGACAGCTGCTTAGATAATGGGCACTGGACCAACTGAAGAACAACTGCTAATGGACACTGGACCAACTGAAGGACACCTGCTTAGTTTTTGGACTGGACCAATTGAAGGACACCTGCTTAGTTTTTGGACTGGACCAACTGAAGGACAGCTGCTTAGATAATGGGCACTGGACCAACTGAAGGACAGCTGCTTAGATAATGGGCACTGGACCAACTGAAGGACAGCTGCTTAGATAATGGGCACTGGACCAACTGAAGGACAGCTTGGTTACTGGACTGGTCTTACTGAAGGACAGCTGCTTAGTTAATGGACATTGGACCAACTGAAGGACACTTGCTTATGGACACTGGACCAACTGAAGGATACTTGCTTAGTTTTTGGAGTGGACCAACTGAAGGACACCTGCTTAGTTTTTGGACTGGACCAACTGAAGGACAGCTGCTTAGTTAATGGACACTGGACCAACTGAAGGACACTTGCTTAGTTAATGGACACTGGACCAACTGAAGGACAGCTGCTTGGACACTGGACCAACTGAAGGACAGCTGCTTGGACACATGGACCAACTGAAGGACAGCTGCTTAGTAAATGGACACTGGACCAACTGAAGGACACCTGCTTAGTTAATGGACACTGGACCAACTGAAGGACACCTGCTTAGTTAATGGACACTGGACCAACTGAAGGACAGCTGCTTAGTTAATGGACACTGGACCAACTGAAGGACAGCTGCTTAGTAAATGGACACTGGACCAACTGAAGGACACCTGCTTAGTTAATGGGCACTGGACCAACTGAAGGACACCTGCTTAGTTAATGGGCACTGGACCAACTGAAGGACACCTGCTTAGTTAATGGGCACTGGACTAACTGAAGGACACCTGCTTAGTTAATGGGCACTGGACCAACTGAAGGACACCTGCTTAGTTAATGGGCACTGGACTAACTGAAGGACACCTGCTTAGTTAATGGACATTGGACCAACTGAAGGACACTTGCTTATGGACACTGGACCAACTGAAGGATACTTGCTTAGTTTTTGGAGTGGACCAACTGAAGGACACCTGCTTAGTTTTTGGACTGGACCAACTGAAGGACAGCTGCTTAGTTAATGGACACTGGACCAACTGAAGGACACTTGCTTAGTTAATGGACACTGGACCAACTGAAGGACAGCTGCTTGGACACTGGACCAACTGAAGGACAGCTGCTTGGACACATGGACCAACTGAAGGACAGCTGCTTAGTAAATGGACACTGGACCAACTGAAGGACACCTGCTTAGTTAATGGACACTGGACCAACTGAAGGACACTTGCTTGGACAGGACCAACTGAAGGACAGCTGCTTAGTTAATGGACACATGGACCAACTGAAGGACAGCTGCTTAGTAAATGGACACTGGACCAACTGAAGGACACCTGCTTAGTTAATGGGCACTGGACCAACTGAAGGACACCTGCTTAGTTAATGGGCACTGGACCAACTGAAGGACACCTGCTTAGTTAATGGGCACTGGACCAACTGAAGGACACCTGCTTAGTTAATGGGCACTGGACCAACTGAAGGACACCTGCTTAGTTAATGGGCACTGGACCAACTGAAGGACACCTGCTTAGTTAATGGGCACTGGACCAACTGAAGGACACCTGCTTAGTTAATGGGCACTGGACCAACTGAAGGACACCTGCTTAGTTAATGGACACTGGACCAACTGAAGGACACCTGCTTAGTTAATGGACACTGGACCAACTGAAGGACACTTGCTTAGTTAATGGGCACTGGACCAACTGAAGGACACCTGCTTAGTTAATGGACACTGGACCAACTGTAGGACACTTGCTTATGGACACTGGACCAACTGAAGGACACTTGCTGAGTTTTTGGACTGGACCGGTTTATGGAGAACCGGAAGTAGTTTATGTAAAGGTTATCTCCACGATAGGATCTGAGCTTATAAAAACTTTTCAATAAAATTTTTAAATTTTCGGTTCTGAAGTCTGAACCACCTGTTTCACCTGGACTCAGCCGCGAGCAGCCGCGGCGCGGTGCATGCTGGGAGGAGCTGGAGCAAGTTAGTAGCAGGAGAGTAGCCGGCGGATTCCAGCTTCACCTCCAACCGTCCCGCACGGTCCGGACGGTCGAACACGACCACCCGAGGACCGTGCTGTCTTTAGCCGAGCCATGGACGTCCGCGGCCGGCGTCTCGCGGTGAGTTAGCCCGGTTCTCCGGGTCTGACGGAGCTGGCTTACGGGGCTAAAGCTGCAGCTAGCTCTGGGTCAGGTTGTTGTCGTTGGGTTAGCTTGTGTCCTGCAGGTGTCTGCTGCGTGACGGGGCTGGACACGTCTCACTTACCACTGTGTGTTTATTAGGAACACCAGAACCGGGTCAGTAACGTGAGTTTGTCACGTCTTTCGGACAGTTTGTTTTTTTCCACTCCTCAGGCTAAGCTAAGCTAGCTGTCAGGTAGCTAGGTGCCCCGGCCTGTTAGCTTGAGCCTCCTTCAGCTGAAGTTCAGCTTGGTGCCCTGACTCCAACCTAAAACAAACTGTTTATTGCTTTAAATGACCTCAGCTGATCCATGTACGCTGTTAGCCTCCTGTTGGACTGTCAGGTGAGGAAGTGCTAACTTTGTGTAGCCTCCAGGTGAGCTCGTTCTACTGAAGCTGTTTACTGTCATTTAAAACCTGCCAGGTTCGGCTCAGCTGTGCTCAGACACGCTGCAGGTGGGTTTCATGTTCCGTCCAGACTCTGATCTCAGGTCAGTTTGTGCTCAGGGATTAACATGACGGATGCTTCCTGTTTGTTAAACTGGTTCATCTGGACCTGCAGCTTTCCAGTCCAGCTCGGCAGGCTCAGTGTACCTGCCCACAGGTGTTGTGGCTCCTCCTCCTGTCAGGAGTAGGTTAATTTTTTTTGTTCCAATTGTTGTGAACAGATCAGTCTCATAAAGTCAACTTTATTGTCAAAAGTGTGATATGTACAGGACATACACAGGATTGAAATTGCATTTCTCTCAGACCCTCGGTGCAACAATAACCATTTAAACATTAAAACATTTAATAAACATAAGCATAAAATGAAATAATAAAAGTGTAATACTGTCCTGAGTTTTAGCATAGTACAGTAGTATAAAAGTGTATAAAGTATATCTATAAAATAAAATGAAGGTTCTGACATCGACATTTGTAATAAAGTGACAAAGCAGCATATGAAGTTTATGTACACAGTACTGTATGTATGAGGACTTTGATATTGTATGTAAAGTGTCATATGTAATTAGGCTAGTAAAAAGAATATCTATATCAGCAGTAGTGTGGATATAAGAAGTACTGTAGTGGTAAATGTAAACAGTAGTGATAAATGTAAACAGTAGTGATAAATGTAAACAGTAGTGACTATAGACAGTAATGACATCACATGAACAGTTTGTTGGGTCAGAACACACTAATGCAGGTTCTGATGTTCTGTTTGTTTATCTCAGCGCGCTGCCTGTAGGTCCACTCACTGGCTCTAATAAGTTCCCGTCTCTTGTTTCCCAGGTGTAGCTCGGAGCATCCATTACAAAACCATGGAGCCAGACGTGATCCGCATGTACTCCGCCTCGCCCCCACCAATGGAGGACGGTGCCGATGAAGAGGACGATGAGTTTGGAGACTTCGGCACCTTCTCCAGCGTCCCGAACAGCACCAGCCTGTCGGAGTTCGAAACCTCGACAGCGTTCAACCAAACCCAAGCGCTGACCGCCACCTCACCCCCCGAGCTGCTCGCCGGCAAGGGGCTGGTGGACTTCAGCCGTGGCACCTCCAATGGCATCTGCACCGCTGGGAACGAGCTATCCAAGGTTAACGGCGTTGGGCCGGTGAGCCACCCGGACAGCTCAGACAGAACTGAGTCCAGGAAACCGGTCTCCTGCTCACTGGACTCGTCTGTGAGCAGCGAGCCCGCCGAGTGCAACGGTGGAGACACGGAGGTGCTGACGAACGGCTTCGTAACCTTTGACCTTCAGGGAAGCCCCTCCTCACAGAACTCTGTCCGCTCTCAAACAGAAGGACTGTCCAGTGAGGAGACGGGCAGCATCCCTGTTGGCAGCTCGGAGGACGAGTTTGCAGATTTTTCAGCTTTTTCCAACACTGAAGGACACCTGACAGCACAGGGCGGTTCCACGGCACGTCCCCTGCCGCTGGAGACAGCCGTCCACAATCAGGGAACAGAGGACACAGTCAGGGACACAAACAGGACTCGAGTCGAGACGTTGGACGGCTCTGGTACCACCGACTCACTCCAAAGGGATGGAGCCTTCACAGTGGAGCGCTCACAGACTGATAGCACTAAAGACGGTCTGGTTCTGATGGACAAGTCCAAAGAGACGGTGCTGGGTGGAGAAACAGACCTTTCATCTGACGCGGCTGCAGACGGCAAGGTGGCACAGGTGGACGAGAAGAGCTCTGAGACGGAGACATCGTTTGGCCGTCCTCTGTCCACCGAAGCTCTGGAGGAGTACAGTGACACGAGCCTCACCGGATCGGTGCCGTCTCTACCCCCGCAAGGGGACACGTCCTCCCCAGCAGACGAGTATGAAGACTTTGGAGACTTTGGCAACACCGGCTCGTTCGTGGGTCAAGACTTTTCAGGTTTTGAGATCCAGCAGGATCAGAACCCTCTGCAGGATTCCGGTCCTGCACAGGAAGTGACCGACATGGAGCAGGAAGACGACTTCGGAGATTTCAGCTGCCCCAGACTTGACTCCGGTGGAGACGAGGGGGAGGACCGGGGACAGTTTCCTGCCAGTGACAGTTTCGGTAACTTCAGCTCGGCCGCAGGCGGCGAGGACGGCTCCGGGTGGAGCGCCTTTGGGGAGCAGCATGAGACGGAGGGGGAGTCCTGGGCGGCGTTCAGCACAGAGCTGAGTGCTGCTCCTCCTGCAGAGGAGGAAGAGGAGGAGGAGGAGTGGCATGAAGGAGCAAGTCCTGCAGTCAGCGAGCACATGGACAAGACTGAAGGGCAGACGGTAAGAACTTGATTTTAGTTGCACTTTGTAGCACTTTGAGATTTTTGTTAATGAAAAGTGCGTTACAAATTAAATTCATTATTATTATTATTATTATTATTATTATTATTATTATTAACCAGAGAACAAACTTGTATTTATCTTCCTGCTCCTCCTCTCAGCTGCTCCTCCTCTCAGGGGCTTCACAGTGGATCATCTGTCTCCATGTCCCTCCTTTGTCCTACCAACCCTGTGCAGATCCACGTGGATCTGATTCCTCCATGAATCAAATCTTCTCCCTGGATCTGATCCAGAGTTTTAGTCACAAGATTCAGCAGAGCAGATGGTTCTGGAGGAGCCCGGTTAGTTTTGGGTTGAACAGGAAAAGTTTCAGGTTAAACGCAGCTGAGGTCACTTCCTGATGCTCCTCAGAATCAGGAGCAGAACCTTGTTCTGATGAGCGCTTCAGACAGATCTTCCTGTGAGTGGATCAATAGGTCCAGGTTTTAACAGTTTAAATCCCGTTCAGACAAAGAAACAGTTTTGCCGCTGAAGATAAATTATTTTAGGTGTTTATAAAAACATCAGTTTGTCTCTTAATGTGAAGGAAACTCCAGAGGGACAGGACTGATGGTTTTATTTTGAAAGACAATGATTAAACCACTTCCTGTCTTCTCTTTGAATTTTTATTGATTTTCCTCATTTTTGACATCAAATCACGGCACGGTGAAGCAGTGGTTAGAGCTGTCGCCTCACAGCGAGAAGATCAGAGTCAGAGAATCTTTATTGTCATTCGCACCACATGTGGTGCATGTGATGAAACGAGATTATGTACACAGGGTCCCAGTTACATCCAACAATAAAATGTAAGAGAAGAAAAGTAATAACATCTAAGATATGAACTAAGAAAATATCAACTAAAAATACACTAAGGGCAGAGATGGTGTAGAGTCAAGGCAGACGGCTCAGGATCGGAAGGTCCCGGGTTCGATCCCCGGTCACTGCATACCTCGTTGTGTCCCTGGGCAAGACACTTAACCCCGAGTTGCTCCCGGTAGGACTGGCAGCGCCTTGCATGGCAGGCTACCACTACCGGTGTATGACTGGGTGGATGGCTGGTACTGTGAAGCGCTTTGGGGGCCCTCATGGGGGGCTGGAAAGCGCTATATAAGTAAGCTCCATTTACCATTTAAGTACTACCATCGTAGAAAACATTACTCCAAACAGCAGCACGAACATGAGTCTGTATGAGCAGATGGGCACGAATGAACACAGCAACAAGAAAACAGATCAGCAGCAGCATGAAACAGATCAGCAGCAGCATGAAACAGATCAGCAGCATGAAACAGATCAGCAGCAGCATGAAACAGATCAGCAGCATGAAACAGATCAGCAGCAACATGATGTGATATTTCGCAGTGATGATTCTGGTCATTTATTCATGAGTCTAACAGACTCGGGGTAGAAGCTGTTCCTCAGTCTTGTGGTTCTACACTTAATGCTCCTCAACCTCCTTCCTGAGGGGAGTGGGGCAAAAAGTGTGTGCTGGTCGAGTGGGGTCCTTCATGATGCAGGTGGCCTTCTTCCTGCATCTGGAAGTGTAGATGTCTGTGATAGTGGGGAGACTGACTCACAGGTTCCCCTCCTGGCCTTTCTGTGTGGAGTTTACATGTTCTCCCCCCATACCGGGTTCTCCGGGTTCCTTCACAAATCAAAAGCCTCCATGTTGTGTTCATCGGTACTAAAATGTCCTGAGGTGAGGGGGTGAAAGTTGGACTCCAGGTGTCCCTGTGGTGGACTGGGGACAGGAGTCCCTTGCCTCACACACTGCTGGAGACAGATCCCAGCTTCTGGAGAGAAGTCGGTAGAGATAAAGCTACCTGTAGATGTTAGCTGATCAGGCCACGCCCACTGGAGTTGCCTGATAGAAACTCCTGAAGGCATTCAGTCAGATAATAATAAAGTGTTCACATAATGGTGAAATGGGTTCTCTGCAGGTGAAATGGGTTCTCTGCATTTAACCCATCCACCCACAGGTGGTGCAGTGGGCAGCTATTGAAAGCTTCCGGGGAATAATTGGGGATAAGGTGTCCTGCTCAGAGACACCACGAGATGTGCAATGACTGTGCATCGAACCTGGGACTTTCGAGTCTCGAGTCAGCTGCATCAGGGGTTCAGACATCAGTCTGACTGCAGGAACCATTCCTGTCTTTCATTCAGAACCAGAACCGGTCCATCTATGAAAACAGGACCAGCAAAGGGCGCTCTCAGGTGAAGAGGTTTCATCTCTGACGTGTTCTGGAGGCCCAGTCGATGGAGGTGGTTCCTGAATAGATCAGCATTGATTGTGAACGAGTCGTTTCCACAAAACGACCCGGTTGACCCGGTTAACGAGCTGCTGCTGTGGTCTCTGCAGGCGTTGCTGTCCAGCCGTTTGGAGAAGCTGTTCCACTGCAGCTTCCCTCAGAGTTCTGTCCAGAACGAGCTGGCGGAGGACCCAGAACATGTGGTGACCCTGAAGGTTCTGCTGGCGCCTGCAGAGGACGGAGCAAAGCCTGAAGACAAGGAGGAGGCGAGATCACCATGCAGCCGGTGAGTTGGTGTCAAAACATCAGACTTTATCCAGTGTTCACTCTGTTCACTTGCCTTGGCAGGGTGCTCGTATCTTCTGTGATTTTTGTCAGCGGGGGGTGGAGACAGACACATCAGTGTTGCGTGCTGTTTTTGAGTGGGGGGAATGGCTCAGTGTGAGGTAGCTGATCAAAGCGCTACCTATGGAATCTAAACAGTGACGTAACCTCCATGATCATAGCTTTTTAAGGGCGAGGCAGAGCTCCACGCTGGACCGAGCGCCGCGCCACGCCGTGTGAGCGCCATGCGAGCGCCGCTGCACAAGCCTTTAAACGCTCGCGTGAACGCGCCAAGCTCAAATTTTACGACCGCTCACGCGCGCGCGTTGTCTCACAATAAACTGCCCGGTGGCGGACTGTTTTGTATGAGACACAAATGTATTAAATATCCCTTCTTCATCGCTGATCGGACTTTTCTTTTGTTTTTTTGCCAAAAGTCAAGTGATCGCTTGAAGCGGTCACCATTCACTTCCTCCTCCGATGAGGAGGAATGAATGAACTTGTCACAAGTGAACTAAACTCATGTCCAACGTGGATACGCCAGCTTCTAAATATTTCCTGGTGGGCTGTGGGCTGCAGGAGCAGCGTTCCCTGTTTTTATTTTATTTATTTTAACTTTTTATTAACATATAAACACAGAAAAACGCTGCGCAGCCTGTGGCTTTTCTCACCACTCAGACCTGTCAATCATTTCAGTAGGCGTGTCAGCAAATGACCAATCAGTGACCTCAGTTTGTCCTGTAGGTAAACGCTCCCCGAGCAGCTGCTCACACAGAGCTCTGCTGTGAACAGCCTGCGCGCAGCACGCGCGCGTCGAGCGGCGCTGGCAACAATGCAGAGGTCTGCCTCGCCCTTTAGTTAGTGCGTCTGTACAGGTAGTCCTCGACTTACGACGGAGTTCTGTTCCTACGCTGCGTCGTAACCCGAATTTCGACGTAAGTCGGAACATACGTCCAAACTGCACCTTATACGTACAGAACTGTATTTTACCAAGCACCTAGCCTATGCTAACACAGTACCCTACATAATTATTAAAACACATACATTTCAGAGCCATAATGAAGGAAAAAAAGAGTTACTTTCCTACTCTGGAATGCTGGTGAAGCCATTTCCTCTGTTGCTCCTCCGGATTCTCCATTCGTTTACGTCGTAAAACAGCTACTTTTCTGCAGCCGCTGCCTGTCCAGCTTGCTCCAACAAGTTTTGTTTTGTTTTTTTGAATGTCCAGAGGGCCAGACTTAGCTTTTTTAGAGAGTACAGGGCAGTATTTCTCCGCCGCTACGTTTAGAACTTAAAACCGGAAACTGCGTAACTTGGCTTTTCAAAATAAAATGTTTCTAAATAATTATTTTATTTTTAAATTTTTTATGTAGATGCGTGTCGTAACCACGAAACATCGTAACTCGCGACCGTAAGTTGAGGACTACCTGTATTGTGTGCTGCTAGCTTAGCGCTACGTCAGTACCGGCAGTTGTCGATGAGGTGGGTGGTCAGTAGGCAGGGTGCTGGGTTCTGTTGACAGGGCGGGGCGCCCTGCTTATATAATGTAGGAGAAACAGCTTTATCCCTCACAAGCTTAGGTTCTGATCTGAGACCGACTGGTCCAGGCTTTTGAGCTGAACCGGTTCTGACGGAGCACCCGGTCTCCGCCTCTCACTTTGTCTTGGTTCTGATTGGTTGCTACAGGTCGGCGCTCGGCTCTGTGTTGCTGCGACTTCAGGACGTTCACAAGGCGGTGGGTCTCAGGTACCAGTGGGGGGGCTCGCACTGCAACAAAGTACTACTCTGCTGCTTGGGCATCGACACCAGAAACATCGTAAGTCCCAGCTGGACCCAGATTCTGTTCAGACCCGATATCCAACAGCTGGTGTCGTCCGAGGGACCAACCTGAGCCTCTTTGTGTTCTCTGTCTTTTAGCTCTTCACGGGTCAGAAGAAGCAGCCGGTGATCGTCCCCATGTACGCCGCCGGCCTGGTGAGTTCACGTCCTGACATGGTCCTGATCCGTGCACGTGATGGTGCTGGCTGAGCCGCTGCGGTAACTGACCCATCGGTTCTTTCAGGGGATGCTGGAACCGACCAAAGAGCCCGTGAAGCCCGTCTCTGCAGCCGAGATGATCACCTCCATCGCCCAGACGCCTCCTGCAGCACCGGAGAAAAGCTCCTGTCACTCAGACTCCGTCCAGGTGGGACATCAGGCGGTCCACAACCAATCAGAACCTGTCTGAGCTGTGATGAGAGCAAAACTGTTTGACCTCTGTTCTCTCAGCAGGAGGTGCTCCCTCCCGTCCAGTTCGACTGGAGCAGCAGTGGCCTTACCAATCCTCTGGACGGTAAGTGACCTCTGACCCCTCATTTATACACTAAATCAGGGGTGCTCATACGTCAATCGCGATCTACTGGTTGATCGCAGCGTGACATTAAAAAAAAATTATTTGTCAGCCTATCAAACATCCTGTCACTTGATTGACATACAGGGCAGCCATTCACAACCCTCATTCTCTCAAACCAGGTCAGAGATTTTTGGGGAAACACCATCCCCGCTCCCCCACCCCCGAAGGTGTGAAATTCTCCGTGTGTGAAGTTGCACATACAAGCCGTGTTTCCATCAAGGTTTCTAGATGCGCATTTTGAAGTATCGCAGCAGAAAAGCTTAATGGAAACGGCAAAATCCGAATTTACTTCCTCAAATTCGCCAAAAAGTTTATACGCTCGCTTGAGGTGGTTTTTGGGATCTTCGAAAATGAGCAGATGCGCAAAACGACAGATGGAAACAGATTTGCCGACTCAGTTCTGCCGTAGCGAACATTCACGTCATGTGACGTTCAGCTGTTTCCGCTCCGGACAACATGTAACATCGCTAAAACTAGTTGGCATGACAGAATAAATACAACTTGCCCGATAGCAACACATACCTGAAATATTCTCTCCATTTTGACGAGATGTGTGGCCGGGTTCTGTTTTCAACCGCTACTTCCTGTTTACTGTAGACATGCGTAACGCTGACGTCTGACGTAATGACGCTGACGTAATGACGCTGTGCGTGGCCCGGTAGATGCGATTCAAGCCAGTTGATGGAAACACTTCTGCTTCGCATTAATTTGTATTTACATATTTGCGAGATTTCAAAAATTAGCTCAAAATTCGAAATGAAAATGGATGGAAACACAGCTACAGACGGCTGCAGTCCAAAGTTTTTCTGCACCAACAGTTTTAAATAATGGCAGAGAGCTGAGTGTTTTTCTGCTACTGACCCTTTTTCAGCATGCAGGAGCAAAACAAATGAAATCCAGGGTCCAAAGAGACGTTATTCACCAGTTTGGACGTAACTGTGATCATGCAGTCGCTGCATGCACAATGAATACAGCTGAGCCCAGGGTTGCCAGATAAATTTAAAAAATGCCTTATTTACCACCTCTTTTCTGTGCACATGTTCAAGAAACACAACACAAACTTGATCTTGCTCAGGATGAGAGTTCTGCAATGGAGTTACATTCAAAGCAGTCTGCTCCTCAGACAAAGTGTTAAATTATTATTTTATCTATGAATGTTTCTGTTAAATTATTATTTTGTATACCGGTATATAAATTTGTCTGTTCAGTGCCCTGAGATTACTTCTTTTGTGAATTGACGCTATATAAATAAACTGAATTGAATCTTAGAACATCTTTACTCAGCACATACGACAGTTTAGGTCAAAATGCCATAATTTTAAAGCCACAGAACTACAGTATAGTTCATAATTTCTTATCTGGCAACCCGACTGACATGGAAACTACAGCATTTTTCATGTAAACCAGCTTATTTTTTGTTTATTACCCCCAATAAACATTGAAAAAACATTGTTTCCACAGGTTGTTCTCATGTAAACGGGGCCTTATAGTAGGTAGATCACTTTGACTTGATCATTTCAAAAGTAGCTCGCGTGCTGAAAAAGTCTGGACACCCCTGCACTAAATGATTTGGTGTGTGGGTAACACGGCGAGCGTTACCCTGACAGTCTGGTTCTAATAAAGATGAAGTCTGTGTGGACACAGAGTAAGAAACAGTTTTTAAAATGACTTCATGTTCAGATCTAATCAAGTTTAGAAACATTTTAAAGAAACGCCCATGTTTCCTGTTTCTGACTCATCAGAACGTTTCAGCTTCTGTGAGGAGCTGATGGTACCAAACTGGACCCATCAATCAGTTTAAAGTCCAAATGGACCGTGCCTTTAAACTCTGTCCCATAGTGAAGCATGGCGGCGGCAACATCATGATGTGGGGAAGAACACAGACTGTTTCCATGTGATCCAAATCTTTACAGCGCCTTAGGGTTCTGTTGGACACAGCGCATTGTGATTGGACAGCACCTCCTGGTGTTGACTGATCAGATGAGTGTCCTCCCCCCATCAGGGGGTGGGGCTAATCTCTGGGAGTTTCAGTTTAAAATGCTACCAGAAGAAAACAAACCAACATTAGGAAGTTCAATTTTAACCACTTACCGGTAGTCACAAAACTGGAATATTTTATTTGGAACTTTGTGCAGCCAAAGTGAAACAGGAAGTGACATCAGAGGAGAACTTCCTGGTCGTTGATTGGAACAATCTGATTTGAACTATGGCTGTGTCTCAATTCATGGGCTGCGTCCTCATGAGTGCGCATTTGTCGGCCGCATACGTCATTGCCCCGCGCGGAGGACTGTCCCAATTCGAAGACTCCTCCTCATGCGGCCGAGGAATGCAGCCTACTTCCTGCCGAAATCCAAGGATGCATTCGTGAATCCTTCAAGACGGAGGCTATCCCAGAATTCGTAGCGCCAGCAGAGATTTCGCGGGGGTGGGACTTTCTGCGTGCAGGGGCAGGACTGCTGTGTGTTGTTGAGTCATCAGCTCGTTCAACCTCAGCGCAAGCTTGAATCTCATTAAAATTTAACTACAGAAACGACTAAAAAAATATTTTTTAGCTGAATATATATTAGTGTTTCTGAGTTTACTGTTTGTTAAGAACTGATTACAAATCAGCTTATTTTACACGTGCGTAGCAAGGATTTTCTGAGGGGCGATCTGTTAAAACTCAGAGTGGACCTCTAAAATGCAAGCTGCCCAGTAGCTCACTGCGTTAAGCATTCGGTTGGCATGCAGACCCCTTTTTCAAAAGCTGGTTCGAATCTCACTCGGTATTTTATTTACGTTTGTCTTTTATTGTATAAAAAAAAGGAGTTTCACAAACTCCTTTTTTTAAATCTCAGTCCTCTAAAACTTATTTTACGTTTGTCTTTTATTGGATTAAAAAAAAGGAGATCTCAGTCCTCTAAAACTTATTTTACGTTTGTCTTTTATTGGATAAAAAAAAGGAGTTTCACAAACTCCTTTTTTTAAATCTCAGTCCTCATATTTTTATCCAATAAAAGAAAAACGTAAAATAAGTTTTAACCGTACCGAGTGAGATTCGAACCAGCTTTTGAAAAAGGATCTGCATGCCAACCGAATGCTTAACGGAGTGAGCTACTCGGCAGCTTGCATTTCATGGGTCCATTCTGAGTTTTAACAGATCGCCCCATGTTCTTGACAAATAGTAAACTCAGAAACACTATACAGTATATTATACATGTATTCGGCTTAGTAATATATTTTAGCGGAGTCCCTTCTCTTTCCACACACGCACCAAGCGCGCACACAAGAACTTCCCACCCACTTCAAGAGAACGCCCCACCCACTTCAATGCCGGCTCTCCTGAAGGCTAGACCGTCCCATTTCAGCAGTTTCGCTCAGCCCACCCGGTCTTGTGAGTGCGTGGCCTACTCGGCCCAGCTAGGCTGGGTCCTCATGAGGATGCAGCCCCTGAATTGAGACACAGCCTATGACTCATCAGATTCTTCTCTGCTGTTATGTAGAAATGCTGTTCCCCTTTGACATCACTTCCTGTTACTGTGCATGTGAATATCTCAGCAGCGCGCAGCACGTTATGAATGCCATCTTTCCATAAATGCATTCATATTTATACTTTTATTTTTTTGTCTCCTGCACTTTAGAGACACTAACCGGGTCGTTCATGCAGACGTCTGTTACTAACCTGAACTCTGCTGCATCACCTCTCCTTTCTCTCTCTCTCTCTCTCTCTGTTAACCTCGCTCGTCCAGCCAGCGGAGGCTCGGCTCTGTTGAACCTGGACTTCTTTGGTCCTGTGGAAGATTCTGGTTCCGGCAGCTCGGCCTCCATCCCAGGTCAGCAGCGGTCGGCTCGGAGCAGCATGTTTGTGTTACGTTTGAAGCTGATGGGTTTTAATGGGCCGTCTGATTGTTCGTTCTGATAAGCAGCTCCCGCCCGAAGCGCTGTTTTCTCTAAAGTCCAACAGCAGAACCAGAACTTTGTTCAAATGTTGTAAAACAGATTTAAACAGTTGTCAGAGGTCTGGGCTTGGATCAGAACCGGGTTCATACACACAAACGGAGCAGTTCTTATCCAGCAGCCCAGCAGCTTCTGGATGAAGCTTCAGTTTGGTTCTGAATCAGGATGGAACATTAAGTTTTGGTTCTGGTTCTGGTTCAGGTGTGGACCCGGAGCTGTTTGAGCTGACCAAACTGGACCAAGGAGGCCCCGGCAGCCGTGTGGCCGACGCCTTCGCCCGCCTCATGTCCACCATGGACAAGACCAGCACGTCCACCAGGTGGGTGAGTGGGCTGAATGTCCCGCTGCTGCTGCCGAACGGTTCTGATCCGTTTGTCTCGTGTCCAACAGGAAGCCGAGGAAAGACGAGAACCTGAGCGAAGAAGCAGCTAAAGTCATGGCGGCGCTGCCAGACCTTTCTTTCATGCAGGCCAAGGTTCTGATGTTTCCTACCTCGCTGACGCCACTCAACTCCCAGGCCGCGGCGGACTGAAGCTCCGCCCCATCTTCTCCCCTGGCCCCTCCCACCAGAACCTTATTTTCCTGACTGCATTAGTTCATTGTTCAGACGTTTTGAGTTTGTTTTTTTCATTTACCTTTCAAAATAAAATAAGCATTTATAGTGGGAGGGGGGAAGCTGAAAAGCTATTTTTATTTTGGCGGGATTGTGAAGGAAACACTGGCTGAAGCTTTTCAGTCAAACTGCAGCGGGTCGTGTATAAATCTATAAAATACGTTTATATTTAGAGTTTATAAATCTTATTTATGGACTGAAACCACACTGCCTGCAAAATCCAGCTGAATGTCCGTCCCCTCGTCTTCTGAGGCCTTAGTTCTCTGGGTTCTGTCCACTTCTGTCCTCCTCTACAGGACTTCCTTTAAACCCACGTCTTCGTCTCTTTATTTCCGTCGTCTCCTTCCTGCCGTTTTTGGGACATTTGGGTTGAAATCGCTACAGCGTC
>JBBPBX010011060.1:4982-29683 GCA_038048925.1 Garcialebias charrua | reverse complement strand
TCTCTCCTCTTTCTGGTCTCTCATCCTCTTCCCGCCCTCACCTGTCTCTCCTCTTCCCGCCCTCACCTGTCTCTCCCCGCCCTCACCTGTCTCTCCTCTTCCCGCCCTCACCTGTCTCTCCCCGCCCTCACCTGTCTCTCCTCTTCCCGCCCTCACCCGTCTCAGTGGTGGATGTTCTCTGTGGAGCGTACACAGAAGAGGCGGAGTCGAGCTCTTATCAAAGATCTCCTTCATTCTTTAATAGACACTGTGCCACAAAATGTCACGTCTGCAGTAACCAATCACGTGCCGACCTCCTCGTTCTTCTTCTTCTTCTGTATAAATATTTACAGTTTATAAACTCAGAGCTGGGCTTCCCCACACCGCTTGAACGCACCGCAGGAAGGAGCCCGGCAGCGTGCACGCACACAGGAATGTTGTCACGGTGCAGGGTGGATGTGGGAGGGGGCAGCGGTTTCTCCTACCGTGAAGGCACGTGGGCTGAGTGGGCGGAGCCAGCTGACGTGCTCGCTGCCGGTTCGAGTCGTGCTGCCCTGCACAGCTTGATGTGAGTGCAGAGCAGAACGGACCAATCTGACTTCTCTTCTGGTAAAAACGCTGTCATGTGACAGGGAAGGGGCGGGGCTTATGACCTGCTGCTGAAAGACCCTCAGAGTCTCCTCTGGCCTTTCTGTCTGTCCTTCTGGAGCTGGGGAGGCTGGTTCTGGGCTGAGGGGGTCAGGGATGTGGACTGGGGTCAGGTGGGTTGGAGGTGTGTGGGGGGAGTGGGGGTCAGAGGCTAGTCTTGGCCCCCAGCAGCAGCCTCTGGATGAGGTGGAGAGCAGCTGGTTGGAGCTGGATGGAGGCTGGTTCTGGGCTGAGGGGGGTCAGGGATGTGGACTGGGGGTCAGGTTAGGTGTGGGGTGGTTTGAGGCTGGTCTCAGCCCTCAGCAGCAGCCTCCAGATGAAGTGTTAACCGGTTTGCTCTGAATCTTGACGTTGGACTTTTCAGCGGATCCGGCTGTGGCCCCGGGGCCCATCCGCTTCTTGATCTCGGCCGCCATCGTCATGAAGGCCTGCTCCACATTGGTGGCGCTCTTCGCACTCGTCTCCAGGAATGGGATCCCCAGGTTGTCTGCAAACTCCTGCAGGGGAGACGAGACATTCTGCTCAGAGTGTGTAAACAGTAAGTATCTTACCTGCTGCAGATGGCGGTTTTGTCTCAACATTAGCAGGATCATAATCAGAAGTCACCCTGACACACGCTTCTATAAATCACAGATGCACTCTGGTCCTTTTCAGACTAGCCAGTAGCTCATCAGTCCAGTCAGAATCAAATGATTTCTTCAAACTGAAAATGTTCATAGAGCTACCTGCAACAGGTAAGATATTTATGACCAATGTTCTGTTTAATCAGTTGTATGCAGAATGAAGTCCTAATTTCTTCTTCTTTTACCATCACAGCTCTCATGCCGGCTACACACCAAACGCGTTTCGAGCAGCCGAAGCAGACAGTTTACATGCAAAGTCTATGTGGAGGAGCGGCGCAGCGTGACGCGTTTTGAGCAGCGCGGCAGGGCGCGGCAGTTCTTTTCCGCGCTCGTAGCGCGTCCAGAGCAGCGGCTGCCTGAGTTCAACGAAATGAACTTTGACCTACTTTCGCTGCTCGCCGCGTCACGAGCAACCAATCGGGAGAGACCCTGCTATGTGATGACGCAACGACGATGGGACATTTTCAAATTTATGGTGAATCCAGACCGAACGCGTTTTCAACTGCAGGAGCGTCCAGTTTACATGCAAAGTCAATGGGGGACGCGCCTCCAGCCGCGTCTTGGCGTCGGGCGTCACGTCACGTGCGTGTTAAGCGTGCTGGAAAGCGTTTTTCCGTGCACGTGAACCCGCGTCAGCCTCCAAAGCACGCCTCCAACATGCTGAAGATTTCACCGTTCAAACATTCAAACGCCGTTCAACTCTCCCTGATTGGTTGATCAGGGAGAGTCGGGGGAAGAGAGGGGGAGAGTCCCTATGTGACGCAGAAACGAGGGGGCGGGGGTATTGCGCAACTATGTGACGTATTGTTTGTGGGACACAGAAAAAACCTGCGGAGTCATGTACTATGGAAGAGAAACTCATTGTAGCTGTGTGTTCGCGACAAGTCCTTCACGACCAGTCAAGTCTGCTCTACAGGGACAGAGATAAACTCTGTACAGTATACCGGTAAGCTCCTCCCACACACCCCGCCGCCACACCGCCGAAGCTTCTCGTTCTGGTCTGGACACCACTGTGGGTCCAGTGCGTCCACTTGCGTGCGTGACGAGCTTTTTGGAAGTTGAAATGCTGCTAGGTGTGGACGTACCATTAGCCCAACGAGCCTCCATTAAGAAACTTGACATTTTTACAGTTGCCGCTGTCCGCTCGAGCGTACGATCACCCCAAACATAAAAAAAAACGTTTAAATCTCAACAAAGACTTTCGGAGCTGCAGTTCGGCTCGTAGAAAACCCACTCAAGTAGTAACGAGGCTCACGAACAGCTGATTTCATCTGCCCGGTGTACAAAAAACAAAACAAACCCGACCGGAAAAGGACCAAGACGCTCCTCCCACTGCGCGTGTTCAGACGCGTTCAGTGTGAACAGACATCTGTTGACAAGTAGCCAACACCGCGCGTCGGGAGCGTTTTTGCTGCTTAAGACGCGTTAGGTGGGAACCCGGCATCAGAACGTTCTCCAGACGTTCTGCAGGTGAACTATTAGAGAACTTAGAACATTACACCGTAACTCTGGGTGTTTTAAGTTTCAACCAGAGAAACTGGATCAGATCTTCTGCAGCGACAAACAAAACTGCTGTGAAAACGTTCAGGAACAAAAACTGGAGAACTGATCCAGAACCACTTACCAGGAATGTCTGGATCCTTGGAAGAAAAAAAGAAACAAACAGTGAACTAAGGACTGGATCTGGAGTTCTGGTCAGTGGTTCTGGATGGGGTTTAAACATGAACCTGTCTAATAATTTCTTTTTTCAGACAGGAAGTGGATTCTGTGAACGACAAAACAAAAACCAGGGGACTCTGGCACGTCTCTCAGACCATGGGTCCTGGTACCTTGGCTGTGGTGTAGTCCACGACCTTCTTGGTGGTCAGGTCACACTTGTTTCCTACGAGCAGCTTGTTGACGTTCTCGCTGGCATAGCGGTCGATCTCCTGCAGCCACTGCTTCACGTTGTTGAAGGACTCCTGTGGACGAACCCAAACAGGAAGTTCACATCACAGAAGAAGAAGAGACCAGCTGCTCTCAGATGTTAGCAGGTGGAATCAGGTTCTGGTTCTGAGGGTGGGGATCTTGAGATCAGACAAGGGTCAACAGGTTTATCATGATGTTTATCCAAAACACAAACATAAATATTTGTTTATTTTTGCAGAACTCACTGAGTTTTAATTGTTACATCTAATTAAGAGAGGTCAAAAACCTCAATCATTTAGCATGAATGCTAACATGGAAGAGCCAACAGGATTAGCTTTGTGTTTACCGGTACATGTTCTGTAGTACACAGAGTATATACAGAAATTCTCAAGTTAAATTTAATACCTTTTAAAACCTTTTTAATACCATCACAATATTTTTTAATACCATCACGACACTGAGCTGCAACCGTAGCGGCAACCTGTTGTACTTCAGTTTAGAGCAACTAATTGTAAAGTGATAAGATTACTGTCATTTTCTTCCTAAACTTTAGTAGTACATGTACAGTACAGTAGTTTTATATTACTAGATACATCAATTTGCTTATTGCCTTAATAAAAGCACTGACCTATTTGTTATTTAAATCTAACCCAAGAGAAAAAGTTTGTTCCCACACACAACATATTTCTAATGGCAAATGAAAAACTGTAAACTTGAAAACAAACCAGTTTAATTAGAAAACAAACCAGTTTAATTAAAATAATTCAACACTGAACACATGCACAATTCAAAAAGAGAGGGAGAGAAATAACCATATTTTTCATCCTGTAAGTCACAGTTTTTTGCATAATTTACATGCCTTGCAACTTATAGGCCGAAGTGACATATTTATAGATTTTTTCCCATATTTATAAACCACTTTTTGACTGAAATATGACCGTTTTCCATTCATTCTGACTGAAAAAAAAAACTTGCAGTTCCTGATGGCCCCATAGTAGTAATAGTATGGCATGCTGTTGGCTGTTGTATCGTGTAATAGGAAAACGTGTCTATAATGACAAATTTAAAAAAGTTGAAGACAAAAACAACTGGACTTTATTTATTATACTATTTATTATACTACAGTATACTTTTTTTTTCTTTTCTTGCACTTTGTTTTTTTCTTGCACTTTTTAGAATTCACCATGTCCTGATGACTGAGAATCTTCACGACTCAAGCTATTAATGACTCAATCGGCCTGCCATACTCTCCCCACCTTTCTGCTCTCTGCTTGGAACCTTCAATCCAGCAGCAAGCTGCACCACGGCGGCGAAATGCAGCTTATTTGACCATTAAAGTGCATTTATTAAGAAAATGATAGACAGAAAAACACCTCTGCTATAATTTCGAGCTAACAAATAATTGTTTAGGTATTTTCCTTGTTAAATGTCGGCGAAACGAGCCGCGCTCCTTTTTCCTGTTTCTCACCGCTGAGCGATCACGGAGCACACAGGCAGCGAAACTTTTTTTTTTTAAATAAAGCCGATTTAACCATTAAAGTGCATTTATTAAGAAAACGTTAGACTGAGACACACCTTTGCTATAATTTCGAGCTAACAAACAATTGTTTAGGTACATTTCTTGTTAAATGTCGGAGGATAAAGCCGCGCTCCTCTTTCCTGTTTCTTTTTACAGACATGATAAGCCTCGCCCAGCTGTAGGTGCGCGCGCACACTGACTGACGATATGACGTCATTGTTTTAGCTAAGGTCCTACTCGGAACATAAAATTAGAAAAGATAAATAAATTCACAAGACATTTTTTTAGCCGACAGAACGAGAAAAATATAGTTGTGTATGTTTTAAAAAATTTAATACCTCGTCAGATGACATTTATTACTTTTTAATACTTTTTAATGGCCTTAATTTGTGTTAATTTCATTTACTACCTTTTAATACCTTTTACAACCCCGCGGATACCCTGGTACAGCAGCTACGGCAGCTCAACAGGGACAAATGGCAGCGAGCTACCCCTGTGCTGACTCAAAGTGGTAGCACATTATCTGAATCCATTTATTTTAGAATGATTCCAGTCCACCATGAATCTAAAAACAGACTAAAGCCCCACCCACACCGCATTCTGTGTGGAAGAACTGAAATTCAGATATTTGTATTTGACAGTGAGGCCAACAGAAATATGATTACTGCCAGAGATGAGTCAGTAGAAGGAATGCATATTGCCTGCTGTGCCATTTAAAGACCACTGAGCCCTCAAAGCGTGTACGTATAGGGATGACTCTCAGGGGCGATGTATTGAATATACTTGATGCATCACAAGTCTTTCAACTTATGATGGTTAAAATGGCTCTATCGCAACCATAGAGTATAAATTGCCATTCAAATAATAAGATTTCAGTCTCCAATTCACTGTGAGTGTTGTTTATCCGACACGCTACGAATGCATCACTAATCCCTGCCCCCTCCCAACCTGAAAATGTTCTGTATGACATGCTGCACGGAGCATGCACATATAGACTCAAAAGAGATAAAATAATAATAATTCGAGAAAAAATATGGCAACAGCGGGAGTTTCAGGTGAGCGGGTGAATGAGAAGGTAACTGAAGAGGAGTCTGATTAACTACAGGTAGTTCCAAAGAGAAACAGCACTGGATCAACAATCTGGCAGTGGTTTGGATTTTATATGGAGGATGTCGAACAAAATGCGGTAATTTGCAAAACGTGTTTTAAAACCATGTAGTAGTACCACAAATTTATTTCACCACCCAAGAAGTCGTCCACTGCAAATTGAAGAATGTTGTAACCTCTGATGTCAACGTCTCCCCACACACCAAAGAAAACGTCTAATAAACCAGCTGTGAAGCAGATGACACTAAATAAATTTATTCTTATTTTGTAATCAAATAAAAATAAAAGGCCATGAATGGTCTGCTTAAATAAAATACACCAGTTCCATTTTACATACTAAATAGTTTAAAATAACACTGAAGGTTATTGATAAATATTGTGATATATATTGTGCATTGTGATATAACAAAATAATATTGGGATATTAGATTTTCCTCATATCGCCCAGCCCTACACTCAGCCACCACCACCCCAGACTCTAGTTCACCATCTGTCAAACGGACAGAAACGGTTTGTGTTGGCTGAGGTCCATTACTGGTGGTGGCCATATTGAACTGGGTCTCTTCCAGAACTCGTTTAGCAGGTTTAACTGAACTGAACTGTCATTTCATTCTGCAGTGATCCAACAGAACCGCTTAACAGGTAAACAGTGCTTTCCGTGTACACATGGCTTATATTTTGCTAACAGACAGGTGATTCATTAAGCCCTCCCATTCATGGTGGTAAACAGAGGTCAAAGGTCACCGACCTGATCCGTCACATCATAAACCACGATGATGCCGTGAGCGCCTCTGTAGTAACTGGATGTGATGGTTCGGAACCTCTCCTGACCAGCAGTGTCCCACTGAGGATGCACAACACAAACCATCACTTTACAACACTCATAAGCCCCGCCCCCAGACCGTGGACACTTCCTCTTACAATCTGCAGCTTGATGGTCTTCCCGTCCAGCTCGATGGTTCTGATCTTGAAGTCCACGCCGATGGTGCTGATGTAGCTCTCTGTGTATGTGTCGTCCTGAGGTCAAACACACCGACAGGTGAGTGACACACCTGCATCTAGTCACAACTCTGATCCTAAAGCTGCTCCATTCTCTGCAAGAACCCAGAACCGTGTTCTGAAAGATGCCACCTTTTCCTTCCTGCTTGGAGCTCCCGCAGCTGGTTTTTGACCCAGAACCTTCAGAACCTAAATTCTCCTCTGGTGTCAGACAGCGTCCGTGTGATTCGTCAGACATTTAAAGTGGGTGGGGTTAATGTGCACAGATGTTGATAACCTGCGCCCAGGACCTCTGCACTTATGTTTCTGGTGAAGTAAAACATGTTTTGACCAGAGCCATCTTTGTTCTGGTTCTCACCACCTTCAGAAAAACTGTTTTCTGGGTTCTTGCAGAATTTGGACTGACCTTGACTCAAACTTACTGCAAAGCGAAGGAGGAGGCAGGATTTTCCCACGCCGGAGTCTCCGATCAACAGCAGCTTGAATAAGTAATCACTGAGGAAACAGAACTGGATCAATAACCGATACTGGTTCTGTGGACGTTCTGAATCAGTCCGCTGAGTTTGAAACAGTGGGTATGACAAGAATGGAGGTGGGTACGATGTGGTGGAGGTGATATGATGTGGGTACCGGTATGTACAATATGAATGTACTTTGTGGATATGATGTGAATGGGGTGGTTACGATGCTGGTGGGTACAATGTCATTGGGTACTATGTGGCGGAGTTGGTACGATGTGAATGGATGTGGGTACCATGTCTGTGGCTATGGGCATGATGTTGGTGGTGGTGGGTACGATGCGGGTATGTACAACGTGAAATTACGTGGATACAATGCAAATGGAAGTGGGTACGATATTGATGGGGGTGGGTACAATGTGGTGAAGTTGGGTTCAATGTCGGTGGAAGTGGGTACGATGCGGGTATGTACAACGTGAAATTATGTGGACACGATGCAAATGGAAGTGGGTACGATATTGATGGGGGTGGGTACACAATGTGGTGAAGTTGGGTTCAATGTCGGTGGAAGTGGGTACGATGTGGGTGGGTACAATGTGAATGGAGGTGGATAATGTGAATGGAGGTGGGTACGATGGGAGTGGAGGACTGTTCAAAAAGTGTGCATCGTTATTTTTTTAAACTTTATTATTGACGTCCAAAAAAGCTAAGTCTGGTCCTCTGGACATTCAAAAAACAAAACAAAGCAAAAGAAGGAGTTTGTGTTATGCCTGTGGTTAGCACAAACTCCTTTTTTTTTCTCCAATAAAAGACAAACGTAAAATAAGTTCAACCGAGTGAGATTCGAACTCGAGTCGAGAAAAGGCTTGGAGCGGCAACCCGACGCTTTACCAGTGAACCAACGGGTATCTTGCACTTTGTAGTTCCACTTTTCCTTTTAACGGATCGCCCCTCAGAAAATCCTGGCTACGCCCATGTAAAATAAGCTGATTTGTAATCGGTTATTAACAAACATTAAACTCAGAAACACTAATATATACAGTATATTCAGCCAACAAATATTTTTGTAGGGGTTTCCGTAGTTAAATTTTAATGAAATTCAGCTCGCGCTGAGGTTGTTGTTAGAACGAGTTGATGACTCAACACGCAGCAGTCCCCGCCCCTGCTGCAAACAACAAATCAAATGATGAGCAGTACATGACGTCAAACTGGGCACGGGAGCTCGGCCCGATTAGAACCTCCGTCGGGCGGGTTCCAAAACTCGGGCTGCCGCCGGCCCGAGAAGGCAAATGCGAACCACACGAACCCGGGTTAGAAGCCGGGTGGGGCCGGGGAGGGCTGTGCAGTGCGAAAACGGCTAGAGAGTAACTGAACCGTCAGAGAGTAACTGACCCATCAGAGAGTAACTGGAGCTTCAGAGAGTAACTCAGCAAAGTAACTTTAACATCAGAGAGTAACTGAACAGAGTAACTAGAGCGTCAGAGTAATTGAACAGAGTAACTGGAGCATCAGAGAGTAACTCAACAAAGTAACTTAGACGTCAGAGAGTAACTGAACAGAGTAACTAGAGCGTCAGAGTAATTGAACAGAGTAACTGGAGCTTCAGAGAGTAACTGGAGCATCAGAGAGTAACTGAACAGAGTAACTTGACCGTCACAGAGTAACAGACCCCTCAGAGAGTAACGAAACCATCAGAGTAACTGAACCATAGAGTAGATAAACCGTCAGACAGTAACTGAACCATCCGAGTAACTGAACCGTCAGAAAGTAACTACTGTAGTTGGGCTAACTGTTAGCTAGCAGCGCTTACAGTGAGTGAGCCAACAAACGTCACGTAACAAAATGTGGCTTCCTTGTGGACTTTCTCGGTGTTTTATTGGATCAGAACCCGCTGACCGGAGTTAAAACCGCCGAACCCACCCGGCTGTTAGCAAAATGTCCGTCCAGCTGTCAGCTTTCCGGCTAAACGCCGAGGAGAAAGCCGCTGACGCGCCGCTCCGCCCGGTAGCTCGGAGCTAGCTTCCCCGGCTGCGCTGACAGCTGAACCGGACCTGACACCATCAGTCCCGCCCGAACAGACACTTACTATTCCGGATTCATGGTTGGCTCCTGCGTGTGATGTGTGCTCGCTGCTGGCTGGATCTCTGCCGGGCCTCGGTCACTCACAGGCGGCTTTTTCCGTCAAGAACTAAAGTGGCAGAACAGGGTAATCGAATCAAATATGGCCGCTGGACCTACCCGGAAATTCCAGGCGCTGGGGCTCATGGGTACTGTAGTTTTATAATAATGGGCGTTTGCTCTGACCTGGTTGGTTCAGATTCAGAACCAGAACTTCCTACTGAAGCAAAAATAAAAAATAAAATAAAACACACAGCAGTGGTATACACTGAATAAAAATTCAACTTGCATTAAATGTATTAAAGATATTCAGATGCGCCCTGGCATCTCATGACCACAACAGATTTTTTAAAAATAATCATTAAATACTATTACTGTACTTTCTGAGGTCAACCCTGCTTAAGATGGCCACCACATCTAATGAACAATAATAATAATAATAATAAATTCAATTTATACCGCACTTTTCATTAATAAAAATCTCAAAGTGCTACAACAATAAAAACAAGTGATAAAATCAAATAAAATCAATAATGGTATTAACTAAGATTAAAAACAGAATCATGTGGAGGCAGAATAGGCCTGCTTAAAAAATAAATAAATAAATAAATAAATAAAACAAGTGATAAAATCAAGTAAAATCAATAATACTATCAACCAAGATCAAAGATAAAATCATGCGGGGGCAGAATAGGCTTGCTTAAAAAGAAAAGTCTTTAAACCGCTTTTAAAGTCAACCAGTGACTGTGGAGCTCTCAGGCAGTCAGGAAGGGAGTTCCATAGGCGGGGGGCAGCCACACAGAATGCCCTGTCTCCCATGGTCCTTAATTTGGTTCGTGGAATGTGAAGTAGATTACTGTTCTGTGATCGTAGAGACCGGGTGGATGAATATGGTGCAAGAATGTCCTTTAGATAGTCAGGTGAAGTTCCATGTAAGCATTGATGTGTAATGAGAGCAGTTTTGTATTGAATTCTGTAGGTGACAGGAAGCCAATGGAGGTTATGGAGAATGGGTGTAATATGTTCAAATTTACGAGCTCTCAATAAAATCCTTGCTGCACTGTTTTGAATATATTGAAGTTTCTGAAGGTTTTTGCCAGGGATTCCAATAAACAGGGAGTTGCAGTAGTCGAGCCTGGAGGAGACAAAGGCATGGACGAGTTTCTCAGCATCGGAAAAAGTCAGAGATGGGCGAAGTCTGGAGATGTTTCGAAGATGGAAGAAGCAAGTTTTAAACAGATGCTTAATGTGAGTTTCAAATGTAAGATGAGAGTCCATTTTTATTCCAAGATTTGTAACAGAGGTGGAGAGGGGGATGTCTTGACCAGAGAAGGAGATTGTTGTTAAAGTTGATGTTTGTATCTGGTGAGGGGTGCCAATCATTATGGCCTCAGTCTTGGAGCAGTTTAATTGAAGAAAGTTCTGATTCATCCATGCCCTTATTTCCTCCAGGCAGGCAGAGAGGGCAGTGAGTGAAGATGGAGATGGGGATGATGAGGATGATCCAGTCCTGATGTAAAGCTGTGTGTCGTCGGCATAGCAGTGAAAAGAAATGTTGAACTGATTAATAATTTGACCTAAAGGCAGCATGTAAAGGGAAAACAGCAGGGGCCCCAGAACTGACCCTTGAGGGACACCACAGGAGACACCGACTGTCTGGGAAGTGGCATTGCCAAGACTAACGCATTCCAGCCTATCGGAGAGGAAAGATTTGAACCAGTCCAGGACAGTGTCACAGAGACCGACCTCCACATGAAGACGGTGGAGGAGAATATTATGGTCCACAGTGTCGAAGGCTGCAGTGAGGTCAAGGAGGACAAGGACGGAGGGAGAGCCAGTGTCAGCAGCCATGAGGATATCATTTGTAACTCTCAGTAATGCAGTCTCAGTACTGTGAGCTGCTCTGAATCCAGACTGAAACTTCTCGTACAGAGAGTGTTGCTGTAGGTGGTCCTGCAGCTGAGCAGCAACTGCTTTTTCCAGCACTTTGGACAGAAACGGGAGGTGGGAAATTGGGCGGTAATTAGAAAAAATGTCGGGATCCAAATTAGATTTTTTCAGAAGAGGCCTAATGATGGCAGTTTTTAGAGGCAGTGGAACATGTTCTAATGAACTGAAAAAAGAATGAACTCAGTCAGTTTACCAGCCAACATGTGGTGTAGTAGTAGCTGAGAGTGATCTCCAACATGAAATCTGAGAACTACTGATCATTATGATCAACGTGCAGGCAGGGGATACTCATGCTTTCATTTAGGATTTCATTTACGTGATAAACGACTCCTGGACAGCTGGAGAAAGTTTACTGGAGGCAGCAGGCAGAAAGGTTTTCTAAAATCTGAAGATACACCCAGTCCACAAGTCTGTGCAGTCTGTCGGTCCTGCTCAGAAAACCCACTAGGACTGCAGAGTCACGAGTCAACTGCAGGGCCAAAGTCACCTGCAGGGTCACGAGTCATCTGCAGGGTCACGAGTCAACTGCAGGGTCAAAGTCACCTGCAGGGTCACGAGTCATCTGCAGGGTCACGAGTCAACTGCAGGGTCAAAGTCACCTGCAGGGTCACGAGTCATCTGCAGGGTCACGAGTCATCTGCAGTCACGATTCAACTGCAGGGTCACGAGTCAACTGCAGGGTCACGAGTCATCTGCAGGGTCACGAGTCATCTGCAGGGTCACAAGTCATCTGCAGGGTCACGAGTCACCTGCATGGTCACAAATCAACTGCAGGGTCACGAGTCAACTGCAGGGTCACGAGTCATCTGCAGGGTTACAAGTCATCTGCAGGGTCACGAGTCAGCTGCAGGGTCACAAGTCAGCTGCAGGGTCACGAGTCAGCTGCATGGTCACAAATCAACTGCAGGGTCATGAGTCAGCTGCATGGTCACAAATCAACTGCAGGGTCACGAGTCAGCTGCAGGGTCACAAGTCAGCTGCAGGGTCACAAGTCAGCTGCATGGTCACAAATCAACTGCAGGGTCACAAATCAACTGCAGGGTCACGAGTCAGCTGCAGGGTCACAAGTCAACTGCAGGGTCACGAGTCAGCTGCATGGTCACAAATCAACTGCAGGGTCATGAGTCATCTGCAGGGTCACGAGTCATCTGCAGGGTCACGAGTCATCTGCAGGGTCACGAGTCAACTGCAGGGTCACGAGTCATCTGCAGGGTCACAAGTCAGCTACATGTTCACAAATCAACTGCAGGGTCATGAGTCATCTACAGGGATGGACACAAGTCATCTGCAGGGTCACAAGTCATCTGCAGGGTCACAAGTCATCTGCAGGGTCACAAGTCAGCTACATGGTCACAAATCAACTGCAGGGTCATGAGTCATCTACAGGGAGGGACACAAGTCATCTGCAGGGTCACGAGTCAACTGCAGGGTCACGAGTCATCTGCAGGGTCACGAGTCAACTGCAGGGTCACGAGTCATCTGCAGGGTCACAAGTCAGCTACATGTTCACAAATCAACTGCAGGGTCATGAGTCATCTACAGGGATTCATTCATTCATTCATTCAACCTTTATTTATACAGGCTAGCCTCGTTGAGTCACGGGGACTCATTTACAAGAGGGACCTGTCTCACTCACACCAAACAACCATCCACTCTCACACTCACACCTAGGGTCAATTTAGAGTCACCAATCAGCCTAACAAGCATGTTTTTTGGTCTGTGGGAGGAAACCGGAGTACCCGGAGGAAACCCACGCATGCACGGGGAGAACATGCAAACTCCACCCAGTTATGCTAACTCCACCCAGGATGGACACGTCATCTGCAGGGTCACAAGTCAACTGCAGGGTCACGAGTCATCTGCAGGGTCACGAGTCATCTGCAGGGTCACGAGTCAACTGCAGGGTCACGAGTCATCTGCAGGGTCACAAGTCAACTGCAGGGTCACGAGTCAACTGCAGGGTCACGAGTCATCTGCAGGGTCATGAGTCGTCTACAGGGAGGGACACAAGTCATCTGCAGGGTCACGAGTCAACTGCAGGGTCACGAGTCATCTGCAGGGTCATGAGTCGTCTACAGGGAGGGACACAAGTCATCTGCAGGGTCATGAGTCAACTGCAACGAGTCAACTGCAGGGTCACGAGTCATCTGCAGGGTCACGAGTCATCTGCAGGGTCACAAGTCAACTGCAGGGTCACGAGTCATCTGCAGGGTCACAAATCAACTGCAGGGTCACGAGTCAACTGCAGGGTCACGAGTCAACTGCAGGGTCACGAGTCAGCTACATGGTCACAAATCAACTGCAAGGTCATGAGTCATCTACAGGGAGGGACACAAGTCATCTGCAGGGTCACAAGTCAACTGCAGGGTCACGAGTCATCTGCAGGGTCACGAGTCAACTGCAGGGTCACGAGTCATCTGCAGGGTCACAAGTCAACTGCAGGGTCACGAGTCAACTGCAGGGTCACAAGTCATCTGCAGGGTCACAAGTCAACTGCAGGGTCACGAGTCAACTGCAGGGTCACGAGTCATCTGCAGGGTCACGAGTCATCTGCAGGGTCACAAGTCAGCTGCAGGGTCACGAGTCAGCTGCATGGTCACAAGTCAACTGCAGGGTCACGAGTCAGCTACATGTTCACAAATCAACTGCAGGGTCATGAGTCATCTACAGGGATGGACACGTCATCTGCAGGGTCACAAGTCAACTGCAGGGTCACGAGTCATCTGCAGGGTCACGAGTCATCTGCAGGGTCACGAGTCAACTGCAGGGTCACGAGTCATCTGCAGGGTCACAAGTCAACTGCAGGGTCACGAGTCAACTGCAGGGTCACGAGTCAACTGCAGGGTCACGAGTCATCTGCAGGGTCATGAGTCGTCTACAGGGAGGGACACAAGTCATCTGCAGGGTCACGAGTCAACTGCAACGAGTCAACTGCAGGGTCACGAGTCATCTGCAGGGTCACAAGTCAACTGCAGGGTCACGAGTCATCTGCAGGGTCACAAATCAACTGCAGGGTCACGAGTCAACTGCAGGGTCACGAGTCAACTGCAGGGTCACGAGTCAGCTACATGGTCACAAATCAACTGCAAGGTCATGAGTCATCTACAGGGAGGGACACAAGTCATCTGCAGGGTCACAAGTCAACTGCAGGGTCACGAGTCATCTGCAGGGTCACGAGTCAACTGCAGGGTCACGAGTCATCTGCAGGGTCACAAGTCAACTGCAGGGTCACGAGTCAACTGCAGGGTCACAAGTCATCTGCAGGGTCACAAGTCAACTGCAGGGTCACAAGTCAACTGCAGGGTCACGAGTCAACTGCAGGGTCACGAGTCATCTGCAGGGTCACGAGTCATCTGCAGGGTCACAAGTCAGCTGCAGGGTCACGAGTCAGCTGCATGGTCACAAGTCAACTGCAGGGTCACGAGTCAGCTGCATGGTCACAAATCAACTGCAGGGTCATGAGTCATCTGCAGGGTCACGAGTCATCTGCAGGGTCACGAGTCATCTGCAGGGTCACGAGTCATCTGCAGGGTCACGAGTCATCTGCAGGGTCACGAGTCATCTGCAGGGTCACGAGTCATCTGCAGGGTCACGAGTCATCTGCAGGGTCACGAGTCATCTGCAGGTTCACGAGTCATCTGCAGGTTCACGAGTCATCTGCAGGGTCACGAGTCATCTGAAGGGTCACTAGTCATCTGCAGGGTCACTAGTCATCTGCAGGGTCACGAGTCATCTGCAGGTTTACGAGTCATCTGCAGGGTCACGAGTCATCTGCAGGGTCACGAGTCAACTGCAGGGTCACGAGTCATCTGCAGGGTCACAAGTCAACTGCAGGGTCACGAGTCAACTGCAGGGTCACGAGTCAACTGCAGGGTCACGAGTCATCTGCAGGGTCATGAGTCGTCTACAGGGAGGGACACAAGTCATCTGCAGGGTCATGAGTCAACTGCAACGAGTCAACTGCAGGGTCACGAGTCATCTGCAGGGTCACGAGTCATCTGCAGGGTCACAAGTCAACTGCAGGGTCACGAGTCATCTGCAGGGTCACAAATCAACTGCAGGGTCACGAGTCAACTGCAGGGTCACGAGTCAGCTACATGGTCACAAATCAACTGCAAGGTCATGAGTCATCTACAGGGAGGGACACAAGTCATCTGCAGGGTCACAAGTCAACTGCAGGGTCACGAGTCATCTGCAGGGTCACGAGTCAACTGCAGGGTCACGAGTCATCTGCAGGGTCACAAGTCAACTGCAGGGTCACGAGTCAACTGCAGGGTCACAAGTCATCTGCAGGGTCACAAGTCAACTGCAGGGTCACGAGTCAACTGCAGGGTCACGAGTCATCTGCAGGGTCACGAGTCATCTGCAGGGTCACAAGTCAGCTGCAGGGTCACGAGTCAGCTGCATGGTCACAAGTCAACTGCAGGGTCACGAGTCAGCTGCATGGTCACAAATCAACTGCAGGGTCATGAGTCATCTGCAGGGTCACGAGTCATCTGCAGGGTCACGAGTCATCTGCAGGGTCACGAGTCATCTGCAGGGTCACGAGTCATCTGCAGGTTCACGAGTCATCTGCAGGTTCACGAGTCATCTGCAGGGTCACGAGTCATCTGAAGGGTCACTAGTCATCTGCAGGGTCACTAGTCATCTGCAGGGTCACGAGTCATCTGCAGGTTCACGAGTCATCTGCAGGGTCACGAGTCATCTGCAGGGTCACGAGTCATCTGCAGGGTCACGAGTCAGCTGCAGGGTCACAAGTCAACTGCAGGGTCACGAGTCATCTGCAGGGTCACAAGTCAGCTACATGGTCACAAATCAACTGCAGGGTCATGAGTCATCTACAGGGAGGGACACAAGTCATCTGCAGGGTCACGAGTCAACTGCAGGGTCACGAGTCAACTGCAGGGTCACAAGTCAGCTACATGGTCACAAATCAACTGCAGGGTCATGATGAGTCGTCTACAGGGAGGGACACAAGTCATCTGCAGGGTCACAAGTCAACTGCAGGGTCACGAGTCATCTGCAGGGTCACGAGTCATCTGCAGGGTCACGAGTCAACTGCAGGGTCACGAATCATCTGCAGGGTCACAAGTCAGCTACATGGTCATAAATCAACTGCAGGGTCACAAGTCATCTGCAGGGACACAAGTCATCTGCAGGGTCACGAGTCAACTGCAGGGTCACGAGTCAACTGCAGGGTCACGAGTCATCTGCAGGGTCACGAGTCAACTGCAGGGTCACGAGTCAACTGCAGGGTCATGAGTCAACTGCAGGGTCATGAGACAACTGCAGGGTCACGAGTCAGCTGCAGGGTCACAAGTCAGCTGCAGGGTCATGAGTCGTCTGCAGGGTCATGAATGATCTGCAGGGTCACGAGTCATCTGCAGGGTCCCAAGTCAGCTACATGGTCACAAGTCATCTGCATGGTCACAAGTCAACTGCAGGCTCACGAGTCATCTGCAGGGTCACGAGTCATCTGCAGGGTCACGAGTCAACTGCAGGGTCACAAGTCAGCTACAGAATCATGACTCAGCTGAAACAGATGTCAATCACCTGACAGATATGAGCAATTAATAATACTGATCATAGGCAAAAAGAATAAAACGGTAAAGAGCCCCATGATGTGCTTCACCCGGAGTGAAGTTCTGTTTTCAGGAAAACTGTGTTCATAAAACCCAGAAGATCCTGAAACTTTAATAATAAACATACCTTTCTGAAATAATTTACATTAAAAAAATATACATTGAAATTGTCCATTAAGTTAATTTTAAAACGTTTTGACATGAAGTTTATTTGTATATTTTACATACATCATTTTAAAAACAATAAAAAAATAGAACTGAAAATTGTCCAACAGAAACAGAACATCAAATATTCTTTTATAAACTCGTTTCATTCAAACCAACGTCAGTAAAAATGTCAAATACGTATAAAAAGAGAAATGGCACCTTCGTTTTTTATTATTCTGTGAAATGAAGAGGAGGAAGAGGACAGGAGGAGGAGAAGGATAGCAGGAGGATAACGAGGAAAAAAGGAAGGAGATGATGAAAGAAAGAGTAGAACAGGAGGAAGATGAGGAAGAAGACGGGAGGAAGAGAAAGTCAAGAGGAGGAGGACAGGACAAAGAGAAGGACGGGAGAAAGAAGAAAACAGGAGAACGAGAGGAGGATAGAAGGAAGAGGACAGGACAATGAGGAGATCAGGAGGATGAGAGGAGAATAAAAGGAAGATGAGGACAGAACAAAGAGATCAGGAGGACGAGAGGAGAATAGAAGGAAGAGGACAGGACAATGAGGAGATCAGGAGGACGAGAGGAGAATAAAAGGAAGAGGAGGACAGAACAAAGAGATCAGGAGGACGAGAGGAGAATAGAAGGAAGAGGACAGGACAATGAGGAGATCAGGAGGACGAGGAGAATAAAGGGAAGAGGAGGACAGGACAAAGAGGAGATCAGGAGGATGAGAGGAGAATAAAAGGAAGAGGAGGGCAGGACAAAGAGATCAGGACGAGAGGAGGATAGAAGGAAGAGGAGGACAGGACAAAGAGATCAGGAGGACGAGAGGAGAATAAAAGGAAGAGGAGGGCAGGACAAAGAGATCAGGACGAGAGGAGAATAGAAGGAAGAGGAGGACAGGACAAAGACATCAGGAGGATGAGAGGAGAATAAAAGGAAGAAGACGACAGGACAAAGAGGAGAGCAGAAGGACGAGAGGAGGATAGAAGGAAGAGGACAGGACAACGAGATCAGGACGAGAGGAAGAAGGAAGAGGAGGACAGGACAACGAGGAGATCAGGATGAGAGGAGAATAAAAGGAAGAGGACAGGACAAAGAGGAGAGCAGGAGGACGAGAGGAGGATAGAAGGAAGAGGACAGGACAACGAGATCAGGACGAGAGGAGGATAGAAGGAAGAGGAGGACAGGACAAAGAGGAGATCAGGAGGACGAGAGGAGAATAGAAGGAAGAAGACAGGACAAAGAGGAGATCAGGAGGAAGAGAGGACAGAAGGATGAGGAGGACAGGAGGAGGACAGCAGGAAGAGAAGGACTGGATGAATAAGAGAACAAGAGGACAGGACGAGGACAGGAAAAAATGGAGGACAGGAGGAATAAGAAAACAAGGGGACAGGAGGACATGGTGAAGAGTTAGCTTCAGGCACTTCTCTTTAACAGACCGAGACATAATTAACATTTAGCTCATCTCCCTCCAACGTGTGGTTCTGATGCGTTTCTGTGGGACGGATCAGCACACGGACCGGGTCGTAACAGAACCAGATCCTGTTGTTCTCTTCCGTTGCTCTTTAAATCTCAGAGGATTGGACCTGACCAGGTGGAGCTCTTCTCCTTTAGGCTGATTGTTTCACATCTCTGTTGGTTTTGGCAGCTTCATACATGTAAAATACTAAAAACATTCAAACCTGAACAGAATTTCAAACGTTCAATCTGCAGAAAACAAAATGAAACCCGTAGTTCAAAACACAAACCAGCAGTTTGAACGCTTTCAGTGAAATATGAGAGCCGTTTAGTTTGACACACAAGATTTTGTTTATGACTTTAAGTCGTCATTTTACGTTTTTGTGGTTTTGTTAAATAAAACAAAGCCAACAGAGCTGAGGACCATTAAACTGAGCTGCTAACATGTAAAAACGTCCAACCGAGTGTGTTAGCCAAACAAGAAGCAATAAACAAGCTTTCAAAAATAAAGATGCAACCTAGCATTAGCACTGGAACCTGTTAGCATTATTGATCGTAAGCTAAAATGTATCCAATTGCTTCAATATTCTGCAAATGAACAAAGAAAATTAGGAAAGCTACACGCTAACAGGTGCCAGACTGGTTGCTAAGCTAGGCTACAAATGGCGCAGACTAGCTATATTATTCCTTTTCTTATCTGTTCAGGTTTAAACATTTAGTTTTCATTTGTTGAAACAAAATAAACATTCACGCTAACAAGAAAACACGTAGCCTCAAAACACTTGTATAAAAATATACCATAAAGTGCCCATGTGTCAGTTATCAGGTTTATAGGCCTACAGGAGCTGTCTTTTAATTTACTGTAAATAATCAATGTTTTGTATCCTGTAAATGTTTTGTATAAATGAAAATTATACAGGGGCTTTAAACTTTATCTCACTGAGACACAACAGTTGGAGGCAAAATACAAACTATCAAAGACCGTCTCCAAATGTCGCATTCAAAGGACTTCTCTAAACAGTGGCATTCAACCAATGTCTCCAAACTTTAACATTCAGAGAACGTCTCCAAATGATCACATTTGAAGGCTGTCTCCAAACGTTTGCATTCGGAGGACGTCTCCAAATGTTTGAAACCAGAGGATGTCTCCAAACATCGCATTCAAATAATGTCTCCAAGAATTTAGTATTCAGAAGACGTCTCCAAATGGTCACATTTGAAGAATGTCTCCCAACATCGCATTCAAAGAATGTCTCCAAACTTTAACATTCGGAGGATGTCTCCAAATGTTTATATTTGAAGGATGTCTCCAAATATTTACATTCAGAGGACGTCTGCAAATGCTCACATTTGAAGGATGTCTCCAAATGTTTGCATTTGAAGGATGTCTTCAAACATTTACATTCGGAGGACGTCTGCAAATGTTTACATTTGAAGGATGTCTTCAAACATTTACATTCGGAGGACGTCTGCAAATGTTTACATTTGAAGGATGTCTCCAAATAGTTACATTAGAGGACGTTTCCAAATGTTTGCATTTGAAGGATGTCTCCAAATATTTAAATTCAGAGGACGTCTGCAAATGCTCACATTTGAAGGATGTCTCCAAATATTTACATTCAGAGGACGTTTCCAAATGTTTGTATATAAAGGATGTCTCCAAACGTTCACATTTGAAGGACGTCTCCAGATGTTTACATTCAAAGAATGTCTCCAAACTTTAGCATTCAGAGGACATCTCCAAATGGTCACATTTGAAGGATGTCTTCAAAGGTTTGCATTTGGAGGACGTCTCCAAATGTTTACATTTGAAGGATGTCTCCAAATAGTTACGTTCAGAGGACGTTTACAAATGTTTGCACTTGAAGGATGTCCCCAAACGTTCACATTTGGAGGACGTCTCCAGACATTTACATTCAAAGAATGTCTCCAAACTTTAGCATTCAGAGGACGTCTCCAAATGGTCATATTTAAAGGATGTCTCCAAACGTTTACATTTGGAGGACGTCTCCAAAAGTTTGCATTCGTAGGACATCTACAAACGTTCACCTTTGAAGGATGTCTCCAAATGTTTGCATTTGGAGGATGTCTCCAAATGTTTACATTTGAAGGATGTCTCCAAATAGTTACATTCAGAGGACGTTTCCAAATGTTTGCATTTAAAAGGATGTCTCCAAATGTTTACATTCGGAGGACATCTCCAAATGTTCACATTTGGAGGACGTCTCCAGATGTTTATGTTCAAAGAATGTTTCCAAACTTTAGCATTCAGAGGACATCTCCAAATGGTCACATTTAAAGGATGTCTCCAAACGTTTACATTTGGAGGACGTCTCCAAATGTTTACATTTGAAGGATGTCTCCAAATAGTTACATTCAGAGGACATTTCCAAATGTTTGCACTTGAAGGATGTCCCCAAACGTTTACATTTGGAGGACGTCTCCAGACATTTACATTCAAAGAATGTCTCCAAACTTTAGCATTCAGAGGATGTCTCCAAATGGTCACATTTAAAGGATGTCTCCAAACGTTTACATTTGGATGTCTCCAAAAGTTTGCATTCGTAGGACGTCTACAAACGTTTACATTTGAAGGATGCCTCCAAATGTTCACATTTGGAGGACGTCTCCAGATGTTTATGTTCAAAGAATGTCTCCAAACTTTAGCATTCAGAGGACGTCTCCAAATGGTCACATTTAAAGGATGTCTCCAAACGTTTACATTTGGATGTCTCCAAAAGTTTGCATTCGTAGGACGTCTCCAAACGTTTACATTTGAAGGATGCCTCCAAATGTTCACATTCGGAGGATGTCTCCAAACGTTTGAAACCAGAGGATGTCTCCAAATAGTTACATTCAGAGGACGTTTCCAAATGTTTGCATTTAAAGGATGTCTCCAAATGTTCACATTTGGCGGACTTCTCCAGATGTTTACATTCAAAGAATGTCTCCAAACTTTAGCATTCAGAGGACGTCTCCAAATGGTCACATTTAAAGGATGTCTCCAAACGTTTACATTGGGAGGACGTCTCCAAAAGTTTGCATTCGTAGGACGTCTACAAATGTTTACATTTGAAGGATGCCTCCAAATGTTCACATTCGGAGGATGTCTCCAAACGTTTGAAACCAGAGGATGTCTCCAAACGTTTGAAACCATAGGATGTCTCCAAACGTTTGAAACCAGAGGATGTCTCCAAATAGTTACATTCAGAGGACGTTTCCAAATGTTTGCATTTAAAGGATGTCTCCAAATGTTCACATTTGGAGGACTTCTCCAGATGTTTACATTCAAAGAATGTCTCCAAACTTTAGCATTCAGAGGACGTCTCCAAATGGTCACATTTAAAGGATGTCTCCAAACGTTTACATTTGGAGGATGTCTCCAAAAGTTTGCATTCGTAGGACGTCTACAAATGTTTACATTTGAAGGATGCCTCCAAATGTTCACATTCGGAGGATGTTTCCAAACGTTTGAAACCAGAGGATGTCTCCAAACGTTTGAAACCAGAGGATGTCTCCAAACGTTTGAAACCAGAGGATGTCTCCAAATAGTTACATTCAGAGGACGTTTCCAAATGTTTGCATTTAAAGGATGTCTCCAAATGTTCACATTTGGCGGACTTCTCCAGATGTTTACATTCAAAGAATGTCTCCAAACTTTAGCATTCAGAGGACGTCTCCAAATGGTCACATTTAAAGGATGTCTCCAAACGTTTACATTGGGAGGACGTCTCCAAAAGTTTGCATTCGTAGGACGTCTACAAATGTTTACATTTGAAGGATGCCTCCAAATGTTCACATTCGGAGGATGTCTCCAAACGTTTGAAACCAGAGGATGTCTCCAAACGTTTGAAACCATAGGATGTCTCCAAACGTTTGAAACCAGAGGATGTCTCCAAATAGTTACATTCAGAGGACGTTTCCAAATGTTTGCATTTAAAGGATGTCTCCAAATGTTCACATTTGGAGGACTTCTCCAGATGTTTACATTCAAAGAATGTCTCCAAACTTTAGCATTCAGAGGACGTCTCCAAATGGTCACATTTAAAGGATGTCTCCAAACGTTTACATTTGGAGGATGTCTCCAAAAGTTTGCATTCGTAGGACGTCTACAAATGTTTACATTTGAAGGATGCCTCCAAATGTTCACATTCGGAGGATGTCTCCAAACGTTTGAAACCAGAGGATGTCTCCAAACGTTTGAAACCAGAGGATGTCTCCAAATAGTTACATTCAGAGGACGTTTCCAAATGTTTGCATTTAAAGGATGTCTCCAAATGTTCACATTTGGCGGACTTCTCCAGATGTTTACATTCAAAGAATGTCTCCAAACTTTAGCATTCAGAGGACGTCTCCAAATGGTCACATTTAAAGGATGTCTCCAAACGTTTACATTTGGAGGACGTCTCCAAAAGTTTGCATTCGTAGGACGTCTACAAATGTTTACATTTGAAGGATGCCTCCAAATGTTCACATTCGGAGGATGTCTCCAAACGTTTGAAACCAGAGGATGTCTCCAAATAGTTACATTCAGAGGACGTTTCCAAATGTTTGCATTTAAAGGATGTCTCCAAATGTTCACATTTGGAGGACTTCTCCAGATGTTTACATTCAAAGAATGTCTCCAAACTTTAGCATTCAGAGGACGTCTCCAAATGGTCACATTTAAAGGATGTCTCCAAACGTTTACATTTGGAGGATGTCTCCAAAAGTTTGCATTCGTAGGACGTCTACAAATGTTTACATTTGAAGGATGCCTCCAAATGTTCACATTCAGAGGATGTCTCCAAACGTTTGAAACCAGAGGATGTCTCCAAATGTTTGAAACCAGAGGATGTCTCCAAACGTTTGAAACCAGAGGATGTCTCCAAACGTTTAAAACCAGAGGATGTCTCCAAACATCGCATTCAAATAATGTCTACAAAATTTAGCATTCAGAAGACGTCTCCAAATGTTCACATTCGGAGGATGTCTCCAAATATTTGCATTCCAAGGATGTCTCTGAACTTTAGCAACCAGAGAACATCTCCAAACTTGAACATCCAGAGAATGTCTCCAAAAGTTCCTATTTGGAGGTTTTCTCAAAACATTTGCATTTTGAGGATGTCTCCAAATTTTAGCATTCAAAGGATGTCTCTAAATGTTGGCATTCGGAGGATGTCTCCAAACCGTCTCCTTAAGAGGGCGTCTCCAAATGTTGCTTTCAGAAGATGTCTCCATACGTTTGCATTTGGAGGATGTCTCCAAATGTTCTCAATTGGAGGATGTCTCCAAGCGTTCACACTCACAGGACATCTCAAATGTTCACATTTGCAGGATATCTCCACACGTTTGCATTCAGAGGACGTCTCCAAACGTTCACATTTGGTGGACATCTACGGTACACACTTTCACATTCGCAGGATGTCTCCCAACGCTTACATTCTGAGGACGTCTCCAAATGTTCACCTTGGGAAAACATCTCCAAACATTGCATTCTGAGGATGTCCCCAAACTTTAGCATTTGGAAGACATCTCTAAACTTCACATTTGGAGGACATCTCTAAACGTTCTCATTCGGAGGACGTTTCCAATTTTTTGAAGTGTCCTCACAGGTGTCGCAGAGGCTCACTCTCAAGTTGCAAGAAATTTAGGCATGTTTAGACAATATTTGCATTCAGGATTATTATTTTTTTCAAAGCAGTCTGAGAGAAGTCAGCAAACTCCGTCTCTATTTTTTTGCCCTTGAAAAATAAAAGTGCAATAAATTATGTTTTCTACAAGGTGTAGTCAAATAGTTATTGGTTACATTTAAAATATTTAATTTTTTAAACTTTTTTACTCTGGTTTTACTTTTACTACATTATATGGTTTGAGTCAACACTTGAACTTTGCTGCCTCATTTTGTATTTTAATATGGATCACGTTGATCTTTCACTCAGACACCCATCAGATGAAGGTTCAGGTCTGTTCTGGATTCTAATAATAATGAAATAATCCTGTCCAGAATCCAGTCTTATGTGGATCAATCAGGAACTGTACCACTTGGGGACAAGGGTAGTTTTCGATAAACATTATCACAATAAACTCAACAGCCCAAACATAAAAATATTCTGTGTATATATACTATATATATACTGTACCATATATATATATAAATACAGTATATATATATACTATATATATATATATATATACAGTATATATATATATATAAATAC
>JBBPBX010011059.1:21638-56692 GCA_038048925.1 Garcialebias charrua | reverse complement strand
ATTCTACTTAATTTTTCTAACTGTAATACACAAACTACATCATTCTAACTGTAATACACAAACTACATCAGAAAATGAATAATTCTACTTAATTTTTCTAACTGTAATACACAAACTACATCACAAAATGAATAATTCTATTTACACAAACACACTAAGTTACATCATATATAGTTTTTGAGCAAGTCCTTTTTGACCTTTTTCTTAAATGTATACATTGATTTTGCATTTTTAACATCACTCTCCAGAACATTCCACAATCGAACTCCCTGAATTGAGGTAGACCGTCCCTTTAAGCTGGTTCTGAATTGTGGTTTGATGAATATCTCTGTCCCTTTGAGATTGTAATAACTTTGTCTTTTTATAAAATGTCTTTGGATATTTAAAGGTAATGTGTTATTATGAGCCCTATACATAACTGATAAAATACTATATTCTACCAATTCCTGGAATTTCAATAAATTTAGCTGAAGAAACAAGGTGTTTGATGGGTGACTGAAATGTTTTCTGGTGATTACTCTTACAGCTCTCTTTTGTAAAATAAAAACAGGCTTTGTAATTGTTTTGCACGTCAAATGTCAGCTAAAAGCGGCAAAATGTTAGGTAAAAAATAAAAGTATCAAAAGTCTAGCAAGACACTAAAAGTATCAAATTTATCACTAGAAGCTAAGAGTATAAAAAACTGAAAGTTGCCTAAGGCTGGATGAAATCTCTTGAATAGCATAATTTTAGCTAAAAGCTCCAAATACCAAACTAGTAGCAAAAAACTAAAAGCAGTATAAGAAGAAAAACATATTTTAGAAAATAATAAATAACAACCAACCGTCAATTCCTGACCACAAACATATCTCGGTGTTAGTCACAAGCTGCTGAAGACGAATTAAAGAGTTAGTAGTCCTCCAGCTGTGATTACGTTATTGTTGGTCAGCTGAAACATTTGATCATGTCTGACATTTCTATGTTTCAGAGAGTCGTGGAGAACGAGCCAAAAGGTTGTTCCGTCATTACACCGTGGGGTCCTACGACAGCTTCGACGCTCCCAGGTGAGAACCGAAATCTTTCCATCGGTGAGAGTTGAAAACTGAGCTGCCATCAACTGTGGCTGAGAACTGAGCAACGTTTTGATTCAAAACGTCACGGTTGTTGTTTGGTTGTTGTTTGGTTGTTGAGCTAGTTGAGTGGGCGCCTCTTTCACAGAAGGATGAACGTCTTTGTCCCAAAAAATGTTCAAAGGCTGCTTCGGTCCATAGCACCTGATGATGTCACTACTGATTGTTTCTCAACTGATGTTGATGTTTATGATGTTTACTCAGTGACACTAAACACGGAAGCAAAATTGCTACAGAGGAGCACTCCATTTCCCTCTGAACCACCCACACACACACACACACACACGCACACACACACACACACACACACACTGGAAAAAATGCCCCTCTAAAAATAAGAAAAAAAAAATGTAAAATAAGATTTTTTTGCTTGAAATAAGCAAAAAAATCTGCCAATGGAACAAGTGAAAATTCACTTGACAAGATTCTTAAAATAAGACATTTTGTTCAAGTCAAACAAGATATGCGGAATCTTGAAACTAGCTACAAAAATCTAGTTTTGAGCAATATTTTACTACAATTGTGAGCTTTTCTTGTCTTATAATAAGATTCTGATGCTCAAAAGTAGTACACTGGAGAAAAGTCTACTCTGAAAACAAGTTTAAAACAACTTAAAATTAGATTTTTTTTTGACTGAAACAAGCAAAAAGATCTTCCAACAAGTGAAAATTGTCTTGACACGATTTCTAAAAATAAGACATTTTATCTTTTTACAAGATAAACAATCTTAAACCTAGCTGCAAAAAATCTCATTCTTAGCAATATTTTACTACAATTGAGCGTGTGATGCTTAAAATTAGTATACATCCCTAAAACTTTTACTCATTTTTAGTTCTACAGATGTTTCAAATGTTTCTCCAACCCGTTATCAAATTTAACCAACAAACGTAATAATACATGTCTTGTCAAAACCTTCAAACATTTTCTGTAATGACAAAAAATGAAAGGTATTCTTTAACTTCAACACATTTATTTTATCACAATGGTTTCAGCAGCAATGCAACAACTACTACTCCCAATTACAACTGTAGTTAACACTTGATTATATTTTTTTAAAATAATATAAAACACCTTCAACAAAATAAAAACAATTTTTGCTATGAAAAATGGAGAGTATACTACTGGGCACCATGAAAAACTAGGGAGCCACTACAACTTCAAATGTTTAAACATAAAATGTCTTTGGGAAATGTTGTGATAGGCACATCTCCTACCGTGAGCAGGCAGTTGGACGAACACACAATCAGAATTGGACAGGAGAGGGAGAGTTTTCCTGGGGGCTTTGAGGTCCTGTTTTTCCTGAAACACAAAGACATATTTCTGTTGGCATGATGAATCATATTTTAAGATTGTGGAATATAAGCCAGATAAATAAATAAAATAGAGAACCTGTAAAACTATCATGTTAAATATGACGCGGTTGAAAATTTGGGTGCACTAACTGTGCTGGTGAACCAAAAAAAAGTTTAGAAACACCAGTGCAATCAGTGCAAGAAGTTAGTGTAGAACCATGGGAAAAAATGTATCAATTAAAAAAAAAGATTTTGAGTAAGATATTTCCAGCAACCTGCAAAGATTTTGTTTCTTTCCACCTTGAAAACTTTAATATCCAAATACTATGTTAGGTTTATTCTTTAAAAAATAATAACACCAATTTCTCATTAACATTCAAATAATAATGCATTATTGTAATTAAAAAGATAAATTAATCTACATTTCTGGAAATGTTTGAATTATCAGAATAATCCAGGTTATCAATATTATACTTTTGATAACAATTTACCTTTGTCCACGAGAGGAAGACCTCGACCTCCAACGCCGCCTCTGAGAAAGGGACTGTCTTGGCCAGGTCTGACTGATCTGTTTAAAGCATGCAACAGCAAAATTGGTACACATCGCGTCGTGAGTTAGATGAATTGTTACATCTCTAATTTTGATCATATTTAAATTAAATACCTTTGATCATTAGAAAGAGACTCAGAGGGACTCCTGCTACCATTGCATCCCAAGATTTGAGATTGAGTGCTTGAAGGGATGTCCATCGGGGTTCTTTCTGCATTTTAGAGGGTTTAAACATAAGTGTTAATATGTCAAAAATGTAAATTACTTTACACAAGGTTTCCAAGTACCCCAAGATGATAGTTGTGCAATATTTACCTGACTGTGCATTCATCCTTTTAGGAGGAGTTGGAAGAGCAAAGTCATCTATAATAAAACAGTCAACAGTAAAAAATAAATTAAAATAAAAGTGATTTTACATCTATAGTAAGTAATTAGCCTGTTACTGATATGGTGGTGATTGAAATACTACATAGATTTGTTCTTAAAAAAAGAAATAAAAGTTACATGGATTAGCTTATTATGTGCAGGATGTGGCTTATTTTTATTGTGAAATATGTAACAAAAAGTGTAAGTGACTTAGCTGTGCGTTTGCAGTAAGAACAATTGCATACCTCCAATGATTCTAGAATTGTCAGCCCACCTTGTGTGACATGACCCACCACCAAGGTATAACTATCCTCTTTTGATGTGGTATACCCCCAAATTAATCAGTGGTGAAAATTTTTTTAACATACCCTCACAAGGAAAAACATTTCTAGACTTCTTGGTAGCTTTTTGACCTAAAATAAATAAAAAAATATACATGCTGTAAGACAGTAGTCATATTTTGAACAAACTATACCTGTGAAGGAAATTTTGTGACCGATTGTCAGATGCAGTTTTGTATTTCATACCTTTTGATCATTGCAGCCCTAACGTTAAAACAGAGAATTGGTGTGTCTTATCATACGAGGCCTTTCCGTGTGCATAACAAAGTTGGTTACGTTCTAATGTCTGATGCAAACGGTACCACCTTCAGGTTGATTCATCATTATTGCAGAAGAGGTTTTCTGGGAGTTCTTGAGTTTGCAGCTCTGAGAGAGCCTGGGACAGCTTAGGCTCGGTTTTGTCTTGCTTTTCCGATAAGGCCAAGGTTTTTTACTCTGAGGCCTGATGCTGCCTGGCTTTGGCTCACTGTTTGGCTTTGCAGTTCCACAAATTAATGCAACAATAAACGGCTCTAACTTTTTCACACTGCAGAGAATGGGCAAAATTTGTACATTTGATGATTTAAATAATGGTACACCATCTACATTGAAATTTAGCTGTATCTCATTTTCTGTTGAAAAAAAAATTGGGATAATGTGAGCACATTTTCAGAAGTCCTGTCTCCACACCAAAGTTTTGATACTTTGCATTTCACTTTCTATTTCTCTCCTACATTTTTTTTCTTTTTTCTGTTGTTTGTTGTTTAAGGAAATTCTACCATTGCTGTTCATCATTCTTTAGTTTGTAGCAGGTCGCTTTTGTAAATGAGCCCTCGAGGCTCAATGAGATTTACCTGACTAAATAAAGGTTGAATGAATGAAAAAGTAGAGGAACTGGCCACCACATAGATCTGTGACGTCTATTTCACTGGGATTTCCTAACAGGGAACTGGCATCTTTTGGTAGCCGGTGTCCATGGATGGCTGGGTTAGGTTTGGAGACAACTCACCACTGAAGGCGACTTGGATCGTGTTTTTCCAAATCTGTGGAAAAGAGCAAGGAGAGGAATGTGAAATCTCAACCTTATTTTAAAAGTTTGTGGATGGAAAGTATGTCAATATACCACCAACAGAGACATTGAACATTCTTGTTTAGACAAATACCCATGAAGCAGGTGTGTTTGGGGCCTCTGCACATTCTCCATCAGCAGTAGATTAATACCCCTCTGCTTAGTTCATGTAACATTAACATTTATCTTTGTGTGACCACAGCCAATGCTGACAGATATAAGAGGGGGAAATGTTTTTTTTTAAGCACATTATTAAAAAAAGTCATTAATGATGGGCAGTACATGTATAGGGGATAATTAAGTTTTATAGTTTAATGTTAAACATATTTCTGAGACATTTTAGGCTTAGTGGCTGAAGAGTTATGACACTGTTTTATACACCGTTTACTGATTTTATATGCTCAGGAAATGTTACTGTTTAGTTAGCTTAGGAGCCCATTTTTCATATAATCATAACTTAATCAAGTAGTTTCTCTTCATCCAGTGCAGGTAACATAGTTACTGCCGCTGGTCCACAGACAACAATACATTGTGCTCGATAACCAGAACACATCACACATAATATATATACTATTATGATAGACTACATTATTACTTAAAGGCTAATACACTTAGAGTTCACATCTAGAAAACCGTTTTACTGATTTAAGACTCTGCTCGCACATCCATCTACAGAGATAACGCACACCAGAACACCATATCTTAGTCAGAAGAGAGGCCACTGTATGCATATAAATGTATTTTATGTCTGTACGCTGATTAATCATTATGCCTGTCATAATAAATTCTTTTTTATACAAATACTCTCTCTCTCTCTCCTTTTGAGCACCTCTCTAAGAGTTTAGGACTCTTCATGGCCTAACAGAGCAGACAAAAACATTAAACTCCAGCTCTTTTTTTTCCAACCACCTCATTTAGCATACCATCACAACAGTCCAGTGTTAGCGCGGGTTAGCTAGCTAGCTAGCCCGCGCTAACACTGCTAGCCCACTACATGCGTTCGCTCCTGTCCGACCTCCGCAGCAAATACGCACTCATTTAATCAATGAGACTGTTATACTGGCTCCGCACGGCTACTGTGTAGCTAGCTCGGACGGTAGCTTGCAGTCCGAGCTAGCTATCTCGAAAAAATCGGCTCGAAATGTACAGCTCGAAAATATCGGCACAGCTAGTAAGCCGTTGGTAAATTCTGCTGTTGACTGTACGCCCCAAAATAATCGTTCAAAGTTTGTCACGGGTTTATTAACTAATGTGATTTACAAAACTTTACTTACTGTTGTGCTGAGCCCGCGCAAAGAAGATTACGAATTACTTCACGCATGCGCACACCGTTCTTCTTCTTCTTCTTCTTCTTCATGGGGTTTAATGGCGGTTGGCAAAACACTTTAGGTGTGCATTACCGCCACCACTGGTATGGAGTGTGGTTCTTCATGGGATAATTCTATGTGTACGCCTGATTAAACTATATGTATTTCAAATTCTATTAAACAACTTTGTTTTCTTAAAATATCTAATTATAATTTGGATATGTTTACTCTCTAAGTTATGTTGTAGTGCAGCTATTATGTTAAACTTTTCTTTTATCTCTTCAAATTCTCTCTTCATATATTCACGGTCTTGATCATAGTTTTGACATTCCTGTAGAACATGTTGCAATGTTTCATCTTGTCCACAGTGCTCACATTTGCCTGTATTGTGTTTCTTTATTTGAAATAATGAATAATTAAGTCCTGTGTGTTCAAATCTTAGTCTTGTTATTAATCTTTCCTCTTTTCTGCTCCTTCTTCCACTTCGTGTTTCACCTACATGTACTGTCATTTTGATCCCATAAAACCATCTTCCTTTACTTTCTTCATCCCATCTTTTCTGCCATTCTTTCTTCAGTCTTTGTTTAATGATACTTTTTGCCTCTGATTTACTTGTTTTTACTGTGAAGTTGATCTGAGTTTGAGTTGCCTTCTTTGCCATATCTGCTGTCTCATTTCCTTTTATCCCAATGTGTGCTGGTACCCATAAAAATGTTATTGTTAATCCCATTCTTTGTGTACTAAATAACTAATAACTAAGGAGTGCCAGTGCCAAGGAGTGCGAAGGAGTGCCAAGGTGTGGGAAGGTGTGGGAAGATGTGGGAAGGAGTGCGAAGGAGTGCAAAGGTGTGGGAAGGAGTGCGAAGGATCCCTTTTTTACTATATTTTTTCCCCTTGTCCCAAACGTAGAAAAATATGTTTATAGTAAATGGAGCTTATTTATGTAGCGTTTTCCAGCCCCCTATGAGGGGCCCCAAAGCTCTTTACAATACCAACCATCCACCCATTCATACACACATTCATACACCGGTAGCGGCAGACCCATGCAAGGCGCCATCCAGTCCTACCGGGAGCAACTCGGGGTTAAGTGTCTTGCCCGGGGACACAACGACACATGGGGAACCAGGATTCGAACCTCCAACCTTCCGATTGGGGACGACTGCCATTACCACTACGCCACGGCCGCCCCACGGCCGCTTAATCTGTCCTAACCACATTTATTTTATTAAACTCAATTATATGTTAAATTATATGTTAAAATAAATATGTGAAATGAACCTGCATTATTTGTCTATTTAATATAAACTGCACAGTAGGTATGTTTATGTAGTATTCAGCCTTGGAAAAAAATACAATGTAGAAAATGTTAATGAACTATTGGTTTAAAGAAATTGTATTAGGACAATGGAGTCTGTTCAAAGTTAAACAGAACCTGTATAAAAAATAGAATGATTAATACTTTGAGTGGGCATGCTGATCAAAGAAACAGATTTGTCTAAATTCAAGTTAGTTTGTTATCTTGAAACAAGATTTTTCACATTTTACAAACCTCACGACAACTGCAAATGTTAATGAAATGTCAAAAAAGCTTGTTTCGAATAAGAAATGACTCAAAACAAGATATTTTCAAGACTTTTTGCCTTATCAAGATTTTCAAGATGCATTGTCTCAAAACAAGTTGTTATGTCTTACTTAGAAATATGTTTTTGACTTATATTAAGTGTGATAAGAGGTTTTGACTTGAAATTAGAAAATTTGACTTGGTAAGATTTTACGTTTTTGCAGTGTGGCAAAAATAATTAAAGCTAGCTTGACACATTTATGTCTATAAAACATTGAATATTAATTCAAATAACTCCAACGGGTTACAGTCAGTACATGAACATCCTGTGATTACATTCTGTTAGTAAAAAAAAGTTTCTGGACTAAATTAACCACATTTTTCTTTTACAGTCAACAGAAGAAAATCACCAGAATTCAACAACCTGTGTCGTCTTCTGGAGGAAGCCGTGAGACACCAGATGGAAATTCGTTACTTCTGTTTGTCACTTCAAACTTTTCCTATTAAACGTTATATTTTCTTAAGTGGTGTCCTCGAACATTCAATTTCCTAAACTTATTTTACAATGTGAAGTGTGTATAGTGTTTAAATCCATACTGGAAGTTAAGAGAACTTTCCATTTGCATTTGACCTTTAAAGAATCATAACATAAAGATTATTAGAATCTGCTCAACTGTTATTACGTTATAAATTATTTGGTTCTAGGATGAAGTCAGACAAAAACAGTCAAAAGTGGCCAAAGTCCTTTGGACAGTTTAAAGTTAAAGTTCACAGACCATCCATCTACCCATCTATCATCCATCCATCATCTGCGTCCAGCAGCAACTTTACTAGGGAGACACAGGTATCAACATCCACCCCTTCAGCTCCTCAAGGTGTTCACAGACCCATCCATCCATCCATCATCTGCGCCCAGAAGCAGCTTTGCCAGGGAGACACTGGCAGTTTCAAAGATGTGACCCGACCCGAAGTGAGCCGATCCGACCCGAGCAGAGCGGTGGAAAAGGGGCATAATATTGTAGCTGTTTTCGCAATGACCGGCCCTCAATGGCCCGGGCCGCCCCGCCCCACCTTCTAACTCGGGTTCAACGTGTTCGCATCTTCCTTTTTTTCCCCGGGTCCGCCCTCGTTTTGGAACCATCTCCACCATGGTTCTGATCGGGCTGGACTCCCCCGGCCCAGTCTGACGTCATTTACTGCTCACATTTGATTTGTTGTTTGTAGCAGGGGCTGGACTCGTTCTAACAACAACCACAGCGCTAGCTGAATTTCATTAAAATTTAACTACAGAAACCCCTAAAAAAATTGTTAGCTGAATATATATATTAGTGTTTCTGAGTTTAATTTTTGTTAATAACTGATTACAAATCAGCTTATGTATCAGCTTATGTTAGAACGTAAATAACACGAAGCGCGCACCCATTTCTGCCTTTCAGCGCGACCTGAATGTCATTAAAATATAACTAATATTGTCTAACTCTTGCGCGTAGCCAGGGTTTTAAAATATAACTAATAATCTCTAACTTCTAGGTGCAGCTAGAATGTTAAGAGGAGTGATTCCTATATAGGTAAAGTGGACTCCTAAAATTCCATTCTGCCGCTGTGGCTCAGAGAGATTGTGCACTGCTATTAGACTATTTTATCTTGACCCGAGGAAGCGGGTTCGCTTCCCACCTGGTACAAAGTTATTTTACTTTTTTTTTTATTGGAGTAAATAAAAAGGAGTTTGTTAACCAAACCAGCAAAGAAAATCAACATCATCAGGTCAGGACTCTGCGGTCTACACTCATCTCCAGGCCAGCGGTCACTCTTTCAGGGATGAAGATGTTCACATCCTTGATAGAGAGGAATGATGGTTTGAGAGAGGAGTAAAGGAGGCCATCTTTGTGAAAAGAAACCGTCCATCATTAAACAGAGGTGGAGGCCTCCTGGTTCAACTGTTCCCCTCTTAGGCCCTGTACACACGTAGCCGGATATCAGTAAAACCGAACAGTTTATCGCGGTTTGGCCTTTCATCCACACGTGAACTCCGGTTGATGTAACTATAAACGAATAATAAAAAAAACTCCGACCAAAGTGGAGATTTGAGAATTCTCCGCTTTCGAGTCTGCGTGCGGACTTTCAGCACCGGAGGTTTCTGCTCCAGCTGGAGCGGCGCTGACGTCACATAATGCTCTGACATGATTCCCAGTCGGACATGATTCCCAGTCGACATTTTCCTGTGTTTTATTAACTTTGTACTCCAACAGGGTAATTAATAGTAGTTCAACCTCGCGGTCTGTCCACACAAACGAATGGAAAAAAATAAAAATAACAGGAAGTTGTGGCTGGGTTGAAGGGTTGTGACTGCACTACACTGCCACCTATGGTTTCTGCATATTCATTACAACGCTCTGTGGTTAAAATAGACGGGTACAGTACATGTAGACAAACATTTTAAATATCTAAACATGTATGTACAAAGATTTTTTTTGTGCAGATATTCGTTTTTCAAACATCAGGCTACGTGTATACAGGGCCTTACAATGCTATTATTGCTAGTATCACTCAGCCCTCTGTGAATAGCAAACAACCATCAGGGTGCTAACGATCCATTGTTAGGCTGATGGTCATCCTTGATCATGTGAGCAGCTGGTTTCGGCTGTCATCAGCCAACTGGTTGATCCAATGTGAGAGGGTGCTATTTATAAGACTGAGCTGAATACAGCAACTCAGACTGATGAAGTCTTTCGGACGAAAGACGAAACATTTCTACAATTTTTTTTTGCTTTGTTTTGTTTTGTTTTTTGAATGTCCAGAGGACCAGACTTAGCTTTTTTAGATACTTGATTATAGGCTTTCTTCTGTTAACTAAACCTGATCGGCTATGCTGAATATCATTATTTGAACTGAAAGTTAATCTGGTGTAGATGTGCATACAGTGGTTACTTTGAAAGGTAATTACAGTCAAGCTAGCAATTCTTGAGATTTGTTTTACTGACAGACAAACACATGCCCATAGACAGGCAATCATATGATTACATGCTTTGTAAGCTGTGATATTCTTACAATCTGAAGAGTCTAAACTCTTAGAGACGTGCTCAAAAGGAGAGAGAGAGAGTACTTGTATAAAAAGAATTTATTTTGACAGGCATAAAGGGTTACAGGTCAGGAATAATCAGAGTACAGGCATAAAATACATTTTATATGCATAAAGATGGAAGCAAAATACTGAACCTTCCTCAATGGCGTTCCCTCAAAAAGTGCTTTGCTAGTGCTCGTGTGTTCCTCTGTTATTGCGTCTTGTCGTATTCCTATTGGTTGTTTCAAGATAAACCTGCTGCTTCTAGCTTGTTACCATGGTGTTCAATGTTGTTGACTGATTTCTGGTGCACTGACCTTGTATGAAGCATTTCTGTGCAGTCTGAAAACTACAAGTTTGCTGTGTTGTTAATCGTAGACTGTGGACAACTACTCTGATTGATCACTAATGATGTGTGTGTCATTAATCTCATGTAATGTGAGCCCTAATGTGTGTTCTACTTAAAAGTTATTCTATGGTATGTGTAATATGTTGTTTCACAGAGTGTATCTGCAATGTCACGTGTTAACCAGAAGTAATTAGTGTTCGTCTAAAGTACAGCGAGAATACCTTGATGAAACATTAACACTTCTTGAGCATATATAATTAGTAAAAAGTATACAACGGTGTCATAACTCTTCATTCCCTCTCATGGCCTATTGAAAATAGGCCACCAAAAACGGACGACCCCACCTGTACTCCAGAGAGCACCCAGTATCCAAGCACAAGAGATAATTCACCCCACCAAAAATCAAAACACACAACAAACCCACAACCCAAAACAACCCCCTTCCTCAACACAACCTGACTCCAACACTAGCACCACCCTAAACTAAACCCCCAATACGCAAACAGTATACGAGCACAACTAACAAAACGACACCACAAAAACCAATAACAATCACACCTTACAACCCCTATACAAATCTGACTCCATAACGCTAAAACCTAAAGCACCCGAAAACTCTACAACACACTACAATATCTAAACCCTCAAGCAAACTCACGACCAGCCCCAGGAGCAGACTAGGACACCCGCAACCCCACCACCCTCTCTTGGCCCGCATGTGGTCCCCCAGTCTGTTCCGACACTCATACGCTGACACTCATCCTCAGACCTGTAGGTGCTGCAATTGAAGGGTGAAAAGCCAAAAGAAAAAGAAGAATCAACCCTCAAAAATAGTAAAGAATAAGATTAAACCTGAAAGCCCCTCAACAGTAAATTAAAAAATGAAGCAAACCCTTAAAGCTGCAAAAGCACCCTTAAGACAGTAAAAGCAGACTCAGCCCCTAACCATCCTTGAGCCTAAAGGGCGAGATACACTCGCGCGTCCTCACGATACGCCAATACGCAGCGTACGTATGCCCCGTACGCAGCGTAGCCCCGCATAGCCCCTCAGGGCAAGTACGCGCAAAGGTATTTTTTTACTACGCATACGCGATTCGCATACGCGATGCGCGGTGTCTGACCTAAACTTCCCCGGCGCCGGACTGTTTTGTATGTTACACAAATGAAATAAATTCCTCTTTTTTATCGCTGATCGGGCCTTTTCTTTTGTTTTTTTGCCTAAAGTCAAGTAACCGCTTCTTCCTCCGTTCACTCGATGAATGAAATGAATGAATTCAGGTCCTACCTGGGTGCGCGATGTTTTATATATTCCCTGGTGGGCTGTGGTGGGCTGTGGGCTGCAGGAAAAGCACTCCCTGTTATTATTTTTATTTCTGAGAGAACTTTTTATAACATATATAGTAGAAAGACCGTATCAGAACACCGCAGAAGTCTGAGCGAGCTGCTCACGATAGGTTTCACTTTGAGCTGACTGAAATCTGTCAATCATTTCAGTAGGCGTGTCAAAGTGACCAATCAGCGAGCTCAGTTGAGTCCTCTCCGTGGAGCGAAAAACTAGCGGAAGTGACGATCGGAAGTGACGGTACGGAGGAAATGACGTAGAATTTGGAGCGAAAACACGAGAATCTACGCGAGAACATCAGCCGGGCTGTAGCAGAGGCTCTGTATACGCGCGTATACGGGCGTATACGCGCGTATACGGAGTCTGCTTCACTGTATCTCGGCCTTAAGATGTATTGAAGTTACCCAAAAAGCATAAAACTCATCAAAGCTTAAGAAAATATGAATAGTCCAAAATAGTAAAAGCTGGGATCAACTTCAAAGTGCAAGAAGTAAACCAAAAGGTTTAAAGATTATAAACAGAGCCAACAGTATGCAGTTGAAAAATGGGAAACCTGAAACGGTAATGAAATGCAAGAAAAATCATTGTCAAAAGTCCAACCACATTGTACACAATACACTCAAAGTTTACAAAATCTTCTTTCTCCTTTTTTTTTTAACACAGGAATAACTGGATCAGGACCTGCAACGGAAAGTTAACAACACACCATACTCATAATGAACTTTGAAACCAGATTGAAACCCTAAACCTTGAAATTGAGAAAAACCCTTAAACGTTTTATTGTTCAAACCTTAAGATTGTAAAATGTGAATCAAATTTCAACCCGTCCACCGTAAAGGTAAAACCTGAAAGTGAAGAATGTAACCCACTCCTTTAAAAATTAGACCTGGCTGTAAGTAAAACTATGTATTGATGTGTTCTGAACTTGCCCTCTAACCTTATGAAAGTAGGAAAAATGTTGAATGTGAATACAAGTTAAAATATAGCAGCAAATAGTTAACAGCCAAATCAACTCCAAGATAAGATTAGTAATGTAAAGTATAAAGTGTAACACTAATTCAAAACTCAAAGGTAAAGTCTAAAATCTAATTTTAAATGTGTGATCCTGAGATTTACGGTTTAAAATTTAACTAATTTACCCCAAAAACTGATGCTTTTAAACATTCAAGAAGGTAGAAACACCTTCAAAATTTAAACCCCCATTAGTCTTTGTTGATTTTACAACACCCCCTGAAATTTAGTTCACCACAGATCTTGCTGATAGATGCACTCCTTCAGAGGTAGCTTGGACGTTGAAAAGCCACCCCCCCCCCTTTCTGGGTTGCAGGCTGCTGAAGATGATAATAAGGCCAGCTGGGATTTGTTCATTTTCCCGCTCCTCTGGCAATCAGCCATTGCTCAAACCAATAGGATGGATGCTCCTCTTCGGCTCCTCTTGCTGCACAGAGTGATGAATGCCAACACTTGTGATACTCTGCAGCCTTCTTCTCTCAGAAGGTTACAACAAAGAAAACTCTGAGGCAAAAACAGGGGGAAATCACTTCCCTAATGTATCTGCGCCTTTGCTCACAAAAGCAAGATCAAAGATGCTTTTCAGGATGCTTTCTCACAAGAAACAGATCGCCTCTTCAGGAAACTGCATGCCAGGACAACTGAAGGACGAGTCTTTCACGTTAAAACTTACTCCACAGGAAGGAATGAAGGAAAACCCCAAACGACACTGGATCACTTCCTCAGGGATGAAGAGTTCATCAACACCCTCACAGCGTGAGGATGACTTACTCTAGATGCACCGCTGGATCAAGGACGAAGAACCTGCACGACTCGTTCAACGTGCATCCAACCTGCTCCAGATACAATGGGGAGCACTTTAGCCCTGATGCTCCACCAGGGCCGCCTCGAATGGGATCAGAGGATGGTGGGACTCTTTGGCTGCAGCACGTTCACTGAGATGGAACCGTGTGGATCCCCTGGCATTCCCACACACTGTCTGGGATGTGCGTTCAGTGACCTCGTACTGGTTCATACTGACCAGGACCATCTGGTCTTGTCTCCTTTGGAATCTGTTGAGAAACTCTAGACCACAAGCTTTGAATTGTTAGACTAAACATAGGGCCTTCTTGGTTTAACCCACTTCACTCCTCTAAGAGATTGGTGAAGGCCTGGTTGACTCCTAACGAGCACAATCTACGTATCAATGATGAATCAATCATACTTGTTATCCTCTAATCTTAATGAAGTAAGCTAATATCTTCAATAGTGATAATAAAAATTGTTCAAATAAAATTAAATTCCATCCTCACCCAGTTCAAGGGGGTACCGTCCTAGATCCGCCTGTTGGGGGCAACGTTATCTCCGCCACAAACAAACTCTCAATAAAATTTAAATCGTATTACAAAGAAAGAATCATGCATGTTAGTAGAGTTTAGGAGAGGCTTAATCTTCATTAGGGTTAATTATGAGTAGTTTGAGGTGGTTCATACTTACAAAAATACTGTACCTTTTCACTCAGCTTATAGCAGAAATTACACATAAATGTAACATAGCATGCAGTGGAAATACAGAATTCACAAAACATTGTACACCTGTGGTTCTATACACCTTGTTCCTGAGTCAATAAGTCACCTGTAGTCCAGTCAAGTCAATTGTGTATAAATCTACAGAACCACCATATTTCCAAAAAATCCTCTGATCAGTTCCACTTCAGGTTTGAGTGGTTTGAGCCTGCAGGCCAGGAAACATTTCCCAGGGGCGTCCCCCATCCTAGAGATCTGCTTCATACACAGTTCACAGAGGAAAAAACATTGTTGTTAATTGCTCATATAAACCTTTAAGACGCCTCATGCTGTATGAGTGACGATTTTGTTCATTCCAAATCTAAAACCTCTGTATAACTAATGAACTAACCCTTTCCTAAGTTGTCTTCCTATTTAGGAATATGCTTGCACCAATACTCCTTCCTCCATGACATGATTAAAGAAAATAAACGTTCAAGACCGATGCCGCCTCAATATCGACGCAAGTGGATTTTGTTTATAACGCCAATTTATCAGTTATCCTTATTATGCTTTGTATACTAAAATGTATTTACCATCTTTTAGTTAATTAGTTATTTCTAGGAACATTTTTCAAACAAAGTTTTTTTTAGGAAACATTTACAATCTAGTTATTTCTAGGGACCAATTTCAACCTCTCTATTTTTAGGAACATCTGTCAACCTCTCCCCCTTAAGAAACAAAACTCTTACCTTGTTTCAATTCTGTAGTCTGCACGCCAAAGTTATTTGGTTGTTAAATTGGAAATTGTTTCTAAATTTACCATCCTTTAGCCTGAGCACTAGTGTCAGGATCCCAGAAAAAACGTTTCCTAAGACCCGGCCTATTGCCACCTCTAATTCGGTTTTCACAACCATATAGCTAACTGTAATCTAATATATCATTACATTGTCTTTAAAGTTATAATCATTCACCAAAGTGTATTCCTTGTGACAAATCAGATTCCCAACATGCACTCCGCCAAGGACAACTGCTGCCCTCTCTTCAGCTCCACAAAACATTTTATGAATGTTTGTGGAGACAAATATTTACCCTACAAAAAAAAATATAAAAGTTATCTTATTTCAGTGTTAGGAGCCGGGATCGTTGTCCCTGTCTCATCACAGAGTTACAGGAACCAGAAAAAGTAAGTCGTCAGATCCACCTGAGCATAGTATAACTAAGGATACTTTGGCCTGCTCTAGCAAGCCCTAATATGAGCATATGTGTTCCATTAAAAAAATTATCATAGCAACTGTAGTTTTGATCCCTGATACCAAGGTCATTGACAGATCCTCACAGATCAATATGGGGAGCGGCCTTTGCTGGACTGCTGGTATGGGTGACTTCAGGACCCGTTCTCTTGTCTGTTTGGAGAACGTGTTCAGCCTTCTCTTGTTCCAGCCCCCAGTGAGACGTTCACTGGGTTCTGATTCTCGTCAGGATCCCGCAAACCCGGAACGTATATTCTGGCCATTTGTGTCTGATGACCATGTTTTGACAGTTCTTTGACAAAGTCTTTGTCTCTGCTTGGCTGAAAGTTTTTGTGGACAGTCTTTTGTTCTTTGATGACAGTCCAATGCACTGCCCTTCTTTTGGTGCCTTTATTGTTTTCAGTCGTTCTTTGCGTAAGCCCCTCAAAAGTTCTTTGAGCAGGGTTGCATATGAGTCCAGCCATGTTGTTGTTGTTCTCAGTGAAGTCACAGTGAGCCAGTTCTGGACACACCTTCATATTAAATCTGATCCGATCTGATCAATAACCAAAAAGAAACCGAAAAGAAAGGTCTTCAAGCCGCTCTTAAAGTCAACCACAGACTCTAAGAGCCCCACAGTCTGTGGTTGACTTTAAGAGCGGCTTGAAGACCTTTCTTTTCGACCAAGCATACTCTACCTCCTCATGATTCTACTTTTGATCTTAGCTGATATTGTTATTGATTTTAATTGTTTTATTATTTGTTTTATTGACATTTAATTCTGTTGCTCCTTGTAGCACTTTGAGATTTTCATTAATGAAAAGTGCGTTATAAATTGAATTCATTATTATTATTATTATTATAACCATAGCATCTGAGATTCAAAAGTCAGATGCTGCATGTGTTTTGACAGAGGCCTATCTTAATGCATGTTTTACCATTATGTGTTCTGTAAGGATGAGGTGGGATCCATAAGACTCACTCTTGTCGTTCCACCAACACTGTCCAATGAGGCTATTTCAAAAAATAGAAAAAATAAAAATCATTAACAGACCAGGATCAAATTAATTTTCTGTTAACAAGCTTTATTATGGATCCTTCGACAGAGGCATCTTTTTAATCTGATCTGCACAACAGATCCAAAACATTAGTTTACCTAAAAGTGAAATAATCAATTTACCCTGAAACCAAAAAATATTGTAGCCTACTTTTATTTCAGAAAATATAATGTACTGTTTTCTAAGACCACCTTGCTAGTATACAGTCTATGATAATTAGCCAATTCCTTGAGCCTTCTAAGATCTGCCCTCTCGTTGGATTTATTTATGTATTGTGTATAATTTTCATGTCTAAACGGCACCGCGGGATGCCCTCCTAAATTGTCAATTTGAAATTGTTAAGCTCAGTGGCTCATTTATTCAAAGTCAAAATATGGGCTCGTTCATTTTGGCCTGTTGTTCCAGGTATAGAACTATTAGTCGATTTTTTAAAGTCCAATTCTCCATTTGTTATAAATTGCGATTCACTTTATGTCCTCAATAGAAAAATATCGATTAAAATAAAGGTGTGTATTATTCAGGACCTGTTTGTGAGGGCTACTCCCTCTTTATTATTCTTCAAACCTCAATCTGTCCTCTTGTTGCTTTTAATGTCCATAATTCATACAAGCCAATATCAAACTTAACTTCCATTGTGCTACGTGCTAATACCTCCTATGTGTACCTAGTTAATTTAATGTTTGTGTTGTACACGTTTCAGGGGAGAGAGGTTGTCAGCCCCTCCTGTTCTCTTCTTTTATTCATCTGACTCCAAACAGTTATTAAAATCTGTACCTGCATCCTTTTACTTTTATTAAATGTTTCAGAACGAATAACCCAACTGGATGACTAAATTAAATTACAAATAAAAGTGACTCCGACCTGTTTTTGGTTTCTCTAGAAATTATTACGTTTCTGTCTGCAGTACCTTTTTTCATCCATTAGGGGTCTCCATTATACTCAGGCTGTACAGGAAACGACTGTGTCTTTTGCCTCCCTCCTCGCGGGTCAACACTCACAAGACGTGTACATTCACTGGAGCAAAAGTACGTCTTCCAAATCGGTAATCAAATTTCTCTGCTTCTTATATATGAGAAAATACAAGTATGATACGTTTGGTTCTACATCCTGACGGCCTACACACAAATTATAAGGACGACGCCTCGTGAACCACGTCGGACCTAATGGCTGTTATTAGCTTTGCTGTTAACTGCTCTGTTTCGTTTACAAAAAACTAAATTTGGATTATTTAAAGTTAATATTGTTTCTCTACACGATGCGCCACTCTGTATGCTTTGTTAAGCGAATCTGATGTGAACTGTCTACCGTTACAAAGCTATAAAATGTCCGCTGTTGGACAGCCTATGCTATGCTAACGGGAGGTCCCACTGCAATTTCCAAATTTCCCATTTGTTTAAGTGTTATAACCTAAAATTATTGAGATAGAATGTCATAATCCTTCTCGAACAATCCTTCAAACCGTAAAGGTTCATTCGGCGTTAATCAATTTGTTTCGAACTGTCCGCAAATATTTTATTTGTTTATTTAAAAAAAAACTGTACACGTCTTGTGGCCTTCCCATTCAGAGCTGAATTTCTATTTTTCATTTCACCCACATTTATTCCTAATTGCGCAACAGCACCAGTAATCTAATCAGCACCAACTATTGTACTGAGGAGGTGGAGACTGTGTTTGTTCATATATTAAATTATCTAAATAAAACTTTGTTCTAACCTCAGCACCTCAATGTTTTTGTTTTATCATTTCTGCATTATCTATTGCCTATGTCTGTAAGTACAGTAGTGATTATTTAATCCTCAGATAGCTTGTCCTAGTTTTAGCTATAACTATATAGTCCATATAATGTGGGGTTTGTTGACTAAAATGTTATCTAGCATTTTCTATCTCAGATATTGTTCAAGGTTTTTTTTTCTTGTTAAATTATTTTCAAATTATTTTCGTTGTGAACTATAAATATGCCTATATAACTTAAAAGTCTAATTCAAGTTCTTAAAACCCTATTCAGTTCTTCCTATGGGTGTGAAGAGTTATCCATACTGTTCTATATGTTAACCCTATGTTTCCTATTTTACTCCTGGTTGCCAGAAAAATACAAAAAAATCACTGAACACTCTTGAGTCGACACAAACAATTAAGAACAACTTATACTCGCACGCAACATAATTTCACAAAACACATTCCCCCTTTTTTATTACCAATACAGCACGAACAAAACAAAACATTTACTCAAACTACGCAAAAACGAGAACCAACATGCACTTCCGGTCCCGGACCGAATGCAAACTTGGGGCGTGTTGGCCACAGAGTCCTCAACGACCCACAGAGTCCTTATCGACTCACTGAGTCCTCATCGACTCAGTCAGCATCTCCCAGGTCGAAACTATAGGCCTAATCACGTCTCTTTCCCAGTGCACAAAGTTGGCCCGCTGACGTTAAGCACAGCTAGGATTCCCAGAATCCTTGAGACAGTACCACCTCGTCAGGAGTACACCTGGCGCGCCACTGCCGTGTACCTGGGATATTAAGTTTATTCACGTTGCACGTGACTTCTGGTGAGAACCCACACACCGGGCATCGGGTGTTAACGGGCGACCTCAAAACAAGCTGCAGCAAATCCAGCTACTCACGAACGCACGCATCGAACTCGTGAAGGAGTCCTGAACGTCCGCACGTGAAACAAGCTGGAAGGCCTAACCAGCTACTCAAGGAATCGAACGTCCCCAGAAACGTTATTCTGAGCGAGCCAATGAAACAAGCCTCTGCGAGGTCCGCTACTCACGGAACGGAACGGATCCGCCCCCATGAAACAAGCGGTCGCAAAGTTCTATCCATGACCCGAATTGAACACGTTCACCAACCCAAAAGTAAGTAATAAAAACACAAACGTACAACCGACACACACTATTAACGTAACGTCCGCGCACCGAACACACCCTCGTGCTCGCTGGCCCGAACGGGCCCGAGTGGTTCCGAAAGCCCACTTCCGGTTCGGGGCGAAGCCCAGAGCGTCTGATTAAACCGAACCCAGCTGTCAGAAATGGCCAGAAAGGATATATTTAGCTTATCAAACTGTCACTGTCTTTATCCCGAGACAGTCCTGGCCAAATGCAAAGATGACAAAAATTTTATTTATGGCCAAATAGACGTTTTGTGGTTTAAACCAAAGAGGCACATCTTACCTTCAGTTATGAGGCCCAACTCTGCATGTTGCCAGAAGCTGCTCCGTCGTCTGTCTCCCCCTCCTGAACGTCGGGTCACCATTTGAAGAGTCCTAAACTCTTAGAGACGTGCTCAAAAGGAGAGAGAGTACTTGTATAAAAAAGAATTTATTTTGACAGGCATAAAGGGTTACAGGTCAGGAATAATCAGAGTACAGGCATAAAATACATTTTATATGCATAAAGATGGGAGCAAAATACTGAACCTTCCTCAATGGCGTTCCCTCAAAAATTCCTCTGCTAGTGCTCGTGTTTTCCTCTGTTATTGCGTCTTGTCGTATTCCTATTGGTTGTTTCAAGATAAACCTGCTGCTTCTAGCTTGTTACCATGGTGTTCAAGGTTGTTGACTGATTTCTGGTGCACTGACCATGTATGAAGCATTTCTGTGCAGTCTGAAAACTACAAGTTTGCTGTGTTGTTAATCGTAGACTGTGGGCAACTACTCTGATTGATCACTAATGATGTGTGTGTCATTAATCTCATGTAATGTGAGCCCTAATGTGTGTTCTACTTAAAAGTTATTCTATGGTATGTGTAATATGTTGTTTCACAGAGTGTATCTGCAATGTCACGTGTTAACCAGAAGTAATTAGTGTTCGTCTAAAGTACAGCGAGAATACCTTGATGAAACAGTAACACTTCTTGAGCATATATAATTAGTAAAAAGTATACAACGGTGTCATAACTCTTCAAATCCCTTACCAAAAAGTAGAATATTTAATTATACTTCAAGTATACTTTTTAGGTACTTATGTGACTTGAAGTATACTTTTAAAGTACTTATCTGAAATATACTAAAAAGAAGTTTATTTAAGTATACTAAGAGTATACTTATTTTATACTTTAAAATAAGGCTGTGTACTAATCTGACTTGAAGTATACTTTTTAGGTACTTGTCTGAGATATACTAAAAATAAGTTTATTTAAGTGTACTAAGAGTATACTCATTTTATACTTTAGATAAACCCCACAAACTGACCAGAATCATTTGATACAAGAATATCATTGAAAACCTTAAAGACCGTGTAAAGTAAAATTAAATTTGTGTTTTGAGTTTGTCACACGGCATAAATATGTGTTATTAATCACCCATATAAATCTGACTGATTAAAAACATTGTTTACCTTATAAAATTAAGTCTCAAAAATCATGAAAAAACATGATTTTGCCTTGCCCTGGAACGCTGGGGGCGTGTCAGCGCGTGGGCGTGGTTTCAGCGCAGCTGCGCTCGTGTCCTGCCCCCTGAGCTGACTTTGTGTGGAGGAGACAGGAGCAGCAGTAAACCTGCTCTGTTTTTATCTGAGTTCTGGCTGGCTGTAACAGGCTAGTAATCACGTTGATAAGTTATCTCATCTGTGTCAGCGGAGTCACGGCGTTTCACGGCGCGCGTGGCAGGATTTCAGCTCCACGCGATCGCTCTCACACGCACACACACACGCGCGGGGGGCGCGGATGTGCGCGCAGGTGCAGGTCGCTCCAGCAGCACGCCTGGGTTTGTTTGACTCCCTCCTACGTCTCAATGTCACAATGGAGCGGCTGCAGTCCATGCGTAAAAGGAGTGAGAGTACTGGAGGGAGACGGTCGGTAGCGAGTGAACGGCTCCACCGAAGAACGCATTTATACGGCTGGAGCTGCAGGGGGTGGGGCTATACTTAAGAAGACCGCGTGACGAAACGCGGTCACATTTAAAACACGCCTAAAAAATCCTGAAACAGAAATATCTTTATACACAGTTTGATCTATAACTCCAAAATTAATTGAGCTACAATTTTGAGACTTTTTACTCATTTACAAGATTACAATTATGACATTTATAATGTTTATTGAAGAAAATGTTGAAATTCACTTTACACGGTCTTTAACCAAAGCTGTCCAGAGGACCAGACAGCTTTTTTAGATTTTTCTACCTGGATTATTGAGCATGCATCAGGGTTGTGGAGCTGTTTGAAACCGGACTGAAAAACCTCTAAGACTTTGTTTTTATTTAAGAACAGATTTAGCTGAATAGAAAATAGTTTTTCGAGGATTTTGGACAGAAAGGGGAGTTTTTATATCGGTCTGTAATTTGAGCAGGCGGAAGGGTCAAGACCAGGTTTCTTTATTAACGGAGTGACCACTGCATGTTTGAAGGCATCTGGGACCACTTTTATAGCAATGCTACTATTCAGAATATTAAGAACAGAGGGTCCAATCGATGGAATTACCTGTTTAAACAATGATGAGGGATGGGATCAACGGGGGAGCCTAGCTGAAGGTTTCATGTGACCAACAACTTTGTTTAACAATGGGAGTGAGATAGGTTTGAATTGCCTGAGAGTTGATGTGCAAGAAACAGTGGGAGAGGTGTCGACTGCAGAGTGGGGGATGGAGTACCTAATCAGCTCCACCTTTTCAACAAAGAATTTGCTGAATCTGTTACAGGAGTCAACAGAGGTAGGTCTCATAAGCAACAACGATGAGACAGACTACAGGAACAAGGTGAGCCGCTTGGCCTTGTGGTGCGGACACAACAATCTCACTCTCAACGTGGTGAAGGGATTTCTCATTAGGTGTTCAAATGACCAGTCTCTCTTAGAAAAATGATGAAGATTTATTGACAGACACACAGGTTACAGGTTAACAGAGTTACAGCATGAATAAGCAATTCTTTGTGCACAGAGAATTGTGAGCATTTTGACAGACCTTTCCTCGGCGAGGTTCTTCAAAGAATGCTGCTGATATCTGAGATGTTTGGATCTCTTCAAGCTGCAGTTTGAGCTTCTCTGGTCTCTGATTGGCTCAGAGCACTGATAAGGAGTCCTGGAGCCTCTCGTGCTTGTCAGTTCTATGACCTTGTAGATTTATAGCTGTGGTGAGGAGTCTCTTGAAACTGTGTTCTTTGTTCTGCTTATTTGCTCAGTAAGAGAGTTTTAGAAATGTACTATTAGATGTGTCCTGTGTGCGATATTAATGTAAATTAATGTCCAGATCCTAGTATGTGTGTGGTTTATAAGTACTACTTATTTAGTAGTTTGATTCATCTGTTTGTGTGTCTGTGTGCTCTGATCTCCTCAGAAGGCCAAGAGAAGCACAAAGGGCATTTGTCCCCTTAGCGTGTTATCTGCATCTGAACATCCTGTTTGTTAGATCTAAAAGTATGTCTCATAATGTTGTCTAATTGCATAAACATATGTAAAACAGTTGTGAATACCTTGATTATAGAGCACTTGTGTATTAATCATATACAGTAGTGTATTCGTTTCAAATGAGATTAGCATATAGAACCTCTAAACGTGTGTATTTCCCTTCACTCCCTCTCATGACCTATTTTAATAGGTCAAAACAACCTGCACGCCACCAGCCGGATCCCCCGAAGAGGACCCCCACCTCAACACCACAAGAAAAATACATCACACCAAATAAAATCACCCAAAAACAAAAATCAACCAAATCTAACGTAACCTCCATCTGACTCCAAAGTTAATCAACACCCCAACCCCAAAACAATAATCACAATCCATCAATCACTCCACCAAGACATAAGAGGATAAATGCAATCATCCCTTTAACCCCATCCTTGGAGTGCTCTGCCTGACCCCTCATCAACTCCACAGGTATCTGGATTCTGCCAAATACCTGTGATCCCTCTCTTCCGGCAGATAACTAAATCTGGCCTCACTCTGACTCCAAAATCAACCCTCCAGATCAACATCCAAACACACCATTCACATCCCAAACTGACCCCATTATTAATCAACAAAACCATCTAAGAATTAATGTCATTAGGACAAATGCACACCTCTCCATTCCATCTCCAAACACCACCCAGCCACTACAGGTATCTGCTCTCTGCCAAATACAGGTGAGTTTGTGCAGCAGGCGATGGCCTGCACCCCGCCTGCACTAGGGGAAACACCGTCCCAACATCATCCACCTCCTTAGGAGCAATCATTTTTAAGATCTTCACCCGTGCACAAGGTGTCACACACCCCATAAATAGGCAGAACAGCAGAAAAACTCCCAGCGGCAAGGCCAAGAGCTTGACCATCACCTGAGGCCATGACCCTCTCGTGAACCAAGACAGTGCATGCCACAGCCCTGTATGCGCCACCTCCGTCTGATGCTCCTGAAGCTCTCTCAGATGGCGCAGGGCCTCTGTCACCCTGACCTGTGGATCTGAAACAGACGCATCAGGTATAAAGGTACAGCAGGTGTTATTATCAATCATCTCACACACTCCATTAACAGATGCCTTAAACAAATCCAACAGCAATCTATGATGTAAAGACACAACATACATGGACCACCGCTCTGCAGAGGTGGTCCCTAACGCCTGTACCGACTCATAAATGAACATCCCAAATTGGTAATCTAAAGCTTCCATGCGCAACAGGTGGTCCCCGACCTTCGATCCCGGGAAGAAGCTACGCTTCCATTCCACTGGGACCTCTGAACCCCAAGAAGACTCGAGCTGACTGACGTCAGAAGTCTTTGACCGTCCCACATAGTGAGAACCGTTACTCAAAGACACCAGGTACGACCCCTCTGTAACCGCAACCGGTGCACAGCACCCAGTCCAGTTCGCTGGCAAGGTCAGGAATACCTGATGTCCACACAGCCAGGCCAAGGCCTCAACCGGATACGTACCATTGCTGCTAGGCACACTCATGAACTCCCTTCCCGGATGGTACACCGCTCGGCACCTCTCCTCAGGGAGTGACCCCACTACCACCTGATATGAGTCCTGATGATGGACGCGGTGCACACAGACAGGAAACTGTCCACTGGATGGCCATTCTACAAATTGAGCTAACACCATCGGGTGTGATAATGTACTCAATTTGCACCACTTAGGCTGACATTGCAGGTGCTCCATGTAGAATCCTCTGGAGCTAATCTGCAGAACACAAAATGACAACATCCGGTCAAGAGGTTTAATCTTCAATGGCAGCTGTGATTCCGCAACAGGAAGTGGGGTACAGATGTAAGACTCAGACCTGTGGCGGCTTCTGGCCAAGAACTGCGCATACCTGTACCAAGAGTTCCTCTGAAAGACTTCAGAAAAATTCATCGATAGATGACCAGCATCCTGTACCTGCGTCCATGCCCCCTGCATGAGGACATCTCTCTTGCCCCTCTGATGAGGTACGGGATGACAGCTCGGATGACCTGGTATCACACAGAAATACTCCAACAACAGAATGATGGAAACGATAATCAATGACCCCACACCTGCAGCCACCATTAGCCTCTTCTGCCCCTCAGCCATGCTTGATCTAGTTCGAAATCCTCTACAGTGTCAAACTTTGAACCCTGAAATGTGATGAAACACAACAGAAACACAAATTACCCCCTTCTCAGTTAAATCTGCAGAACCTGAAAAGGTAAATACACATGAAAAGCAGTGTTGAAACCCAACCACCAAACGCATGCACAGTTTACAAAATCTTCTTTTTTCCGCTTTCTTTTTTATTTACATAGGAAATCACTGGAACCGCACCTGTAAAAAATACATCCTCAAAATGAATAAATCACTCCCCCATCGAATTTTGAACCAGAAATAAGAAAGTGGTCAAAAACCTCTAATATTTTATGATTTTAACGCTGAAATTGAAAAATTTAACTCCAAACCCTTGAAAGTTAGACCTGGTAATGAATTAAAGTATGTGTTGTTCTGTTGATTTCTAATTTTAGAATAGAAGTAAGTTTAATTGATAAAAGTTAAAAGTTAAAGTGTAGCAGACAACTAAATTATATTTAAGATAAGAAATAGGAGCAGAATGTAACACTAATTTAATATTAAAGGTGAAATCTAATATCAAATCCTAAGTGTGTGATCTTTAAAATGTGTGATTTAAAATTTAAAGTTTGAAATATTGATGATTCAATAATGCAAAATAGAAACACCTGTAAAGTTTAAAACACTGTGTCAGTCTTTCTGAATCGATTTAACCCTCTGCTTTCTGTTCCCGTTCGATCTATGTTGAAAGCTGCAATCTTCAGAGGTCACGAGGGCGTTGAATCGCCACCACCCTATTCCTTGGGCTGCAGATTGCTCAAGGTGATAACCCAGTTGGTACTTTGTTCAAATTTCCCCGTTCCACTGGTCAAGCAAAACTGCCCCTGACCCAAAGAGAATGGTTGACCTCCTCTTTTAGGCTCCTCTTGTTGTGGCCTGCCTTGTTAAGCTGCAATCATGCAACTGGCCCTTCCCTCTCAAGGCAACAAGGCAGACAGGCCTGGGGAACTGTTTCCCTATCGTTCTGGCCTATTCTCAAAAGCAAGCACAAGGATGCTCCTCAGGAAGACAGGTGTTTTCAGGAAACTTCACCACTCGAACCAGAACACCTCACGAACAGATGACTTCCACGGCATAGGAAGTGAAACGATGAAACGATGAAACCCACGCCTTCCTCGAACCCGATCTCAAGGATGAAGGTGCCGGACAGCCCACCACTCGTGTGGACCACCCCCTCCAGGTGCAAAGCCGGCCCCTCAGCTGTGCAGCTCCGACAGAGCTGCCTCGACCTGTTGTGATGACCTTTGAGGCTCCTCCGGATCGCTTTGGCTGTGCCTCTCCCTCTCTCGCGTGCTACTGGTGATGTGCGCCTCGACAGCTCAGCTGTACGCACCCCCCTTTGGCTCAGGCCACTCTCTTTTAGAGGCCCTGAGAAGCACCCCGGGTGTCAGTGGACCTTCCGGCCTCGTTCAGGCTTTGCACTCTCAGGTGTAACGGATCCAAAAATCTGTCGATGGAAGCTGGACAAACAACTATTAGTCTCTCAAAATACATTATATGCGACATTACAACAACCCTTATCCCCTATCTACAGATGTCCTCAGCCCTAACGGCCATTTTGTAAAGCCCCAAATCAATTAATTTTAGTCTGTGCACAGATTACAGCCAATTTTCCAAAAGTGTACTAACATGTTTGAGGCCTAAAGTATTTCTAACATTCACTAGATCTGCATTACTAAAATGTGTACCCTTATCTGATCTGATTTTTACAGGAAACCCATGACCTGGAATGTAATAATTGATTAAAAATTTTAGGACCGGTTTGTTGTCTTCTCTTTTAATTTTTAATTTTTATTTTTATGCCCCTGGTCAGCCGGTGAGTGCGGCACACCAACCATAAATTTCTGAACCCTTTTACCGGTTCGTGCATGTCTGTATAACCAATTATCTCATGACCCGGTGTCATCACGGTCGAGAATTTCCTTGTTCGCGCGACCTCCTCGTCTGTTGAGCCTCACGCAATGAACGCACGGCGCAATGTTCTGATCAGAGAATTTAAATGTGTGTGTGCCACCAGCTGAAATCCTCTTCATCTGGTGTGTCCCACACGCGCGAGTTGCTGCTCCTCCAAATCTTCTTCTCTTCCATCTTCCGGGCGAATTCACAATTCATCTGGTCTCACTTTAGCTCCATGGTCCAGCCACACTGTTTTTTCTTCAGGAGCCGCCCCTTGTTGACAGCAAGCTACAGAGGCCTCATCCCATCTCATGGCCCTCTCTTCTTCTGGTGTGACCATCACCATCTGACTCCAATTGATGTATCCCGATGCTCTTTTTGCTTCCAAATCAGCTTGACAGTTACATTCTTGATGTTTATTTATTGTCTGTGTGTTGGTTTTGTCAAAGCTGTGATACCATATCGCACGTCTGCTTCCTTTGTCTCCCTTTGCTGTCCAAAAACCCTCTCTTGTCCACTGAACGAGCTTAGTTTGTGCTGCACCCAAAGTTCACACAGAGCCCTGCCTCCGCCCTCTGCGCTGACTGTGTTCCTCTTGCCGCTTCAAACCTACCATCGCGTCAAAACACTGATCTGTCTGAAGCCCCTTACCAAACCAGCACTATCACTGCTCCGCTTTTTTGTCCACGGAAACCACTTTCCTCACCGACCACCACGTGCGCCTTCTGTGTTTTTCATAATTTTATTTTATTTTATCCTGCAAATTTGTTCTCTCCTTGTCATCAACTTGTGCTCTCCTCATCTCTGAAAGCTTGTTCTTACTTAATTGATCTTATCTGCACTGATTAACGATCCAATTTCTGCGGCTTAGCTATAATCCTGAATTTCAACTCATCCGTTGTACATACCAGACTCCCAGAAAGGCATTACATCGAGGAGAACTGCCATTATTTATCTAACCTTTAAAACCCAATATGAATAATTGTGGTGACACCAATTTACCTGTGAAAATATTCACAAACTCATTTTGCTGTAGGCCTCGGGATGAGAGCCTTGTTATTTTGTTTAAGAGCCCTCTGGAACCGGGAGGAGCAGGCAAACAGAGCTCACAGTTCAGTATTAATCTATTAATTATGTGACCTGCGGTGGCCTGTTCTATGTGTCATCATTAAATAATGCACTTTACGTTTGGACCCTGAGACTGAGGCCCCAGTGCGACCCAACCGATTCAAATGGTAGGCCGACGCCTTCACGGGTTGCTGGAATGAGTGACTCCTGACAGCTGTTCCACATGCTCATGCTCTGGTCGTGTGAGCTTGTCCATTGTTCGGCTTAGGTCAGCTTCAGTGAACCGCCACTTCTTTCTGGTGGCTTTTTCTGCAGGGTGCTCCAAGCCCTGATTTCACTTGATTTCACGTTGTGTTTGCTGACTTTGACCTCTGTTTGTGTCCTGGACTGTTCTTTTGTTCAGGTCGTTGCCTTGAACTATGGCTGAGGAAGTTCATGGACATTCTGGTGTTTGAATGACAGTTCTTTGGTTTTTCCTTCAACTGTCTTTGTCTTGTGTCCATTCATGAGTGAGAGGTCTTGCTCTCACTTACTGGCAGCTGTCGCTCTCAGAGTCAAAATGAACCATGTAGACGTCAACTTTATGCATTCAAATCCAATTGAGCCACCACTGCTATCCCAATCCCCTGACAAACGCAAAAGTATCATGCATTTTGGTTGAATCCTAGCTCATGGCAAATTACAATTATGTGTTCTGTAAGAAAGAGGTCTGTCTGTCTGATGCTCCCCCTCCACGCACTGTGTGCTGTCAGGCTATAGACTGAAAAAGAAATACGAGTAATTGTCTAGTAATAACGCCAATAATATTACTAGACGAAAGCGCAAAAGTGAAATCTTTTCGGCATTTGTCTCCCAGAACACATCTCGTTGGATCTGGTCGGCACAACGTTTTTTCTTCCCCTAATTTAAAGTCAAAAGCAAAAAAATTTACAAAACAGTTCTTACCACAAATTGAAAATGAATTTAACCTCAACCCAAGACTGTCTAATCCAATCTGACTATCCAATATACATGTCATTGTTGATTTTTTAACTTTATTTACCCAACCGAGGTCTGTCTGCTTGTTTTGTATATAATGTATATAGAAATCTGTCATATCCTGTTGGTTTTGAAATGTCAACATCTGTTTACTGTGATTGTAGTTTTCTTTATTTTCCTTTGATAAGTGCAAATGCCTATTGCCAATGTGACGTGTGCTGCTGACCACTTGACCAGGTCACCCTTGTAAAAGAGATCTCGATCTCAACGGGCTCTACCTGGTTAAATAAAGGTGATTGATTGATTTATTGATTGATTGATTGATTGTCTCACATCTCTCTAGAACTCTTGTGTTCGTCTAATTGATGCTCTTAAACTTCCCAAAGTAAGCTTTTTGCTCTGTGGCTGATTTCTAGATAATGTATCACCTCACCTGCCTGATCGTCTCTCTGGTACTTCCACAACCTCTGAGTGGCCTTCCTGCACCTCTCTTCCAATATGAATCTTTTCATATCATTCCACATTTTTCTGGCTTTCTCACTCCTTCAGTTTCTGCAATTTGCTTCAACCTCCTGTAGGTGGCGCTGTTTGACTGCTCTTCTTCCTGCCACTTGCTGCTCTGAATTTTCTTGAATCTATTCACTGTGTGCCCTAATTTCTGTACAGTGTCCGCAATTAAGAACAATTCTTCTAGAAGGTCAATCTGTTTTAGCTGTTCATCATAATTATTAATTAACTGTTGATAGTCTGCGACCGTTTTACAATGAGCTATCTCCGTTCCAATTTCATAGAGCTTTTGTTTGTCTTGTTAAAATCTGGTTAGAACTAAATTAGCTAAATTTCCTGTTGATCCGTCTGCTTTCTCAACAATTTTTGATGCAGGTTCGCTCCACTTGTTACCCCTCTCTGTCTTCACCATTAGTAAAAGTCTGATATTTGCTCGGATCCTAAGCAATAGTTCAATAATGTTTCCTTGTTCCTGCATTTTTTATTCATGTGTGCCATAAATTGCCTCTCAAAACATTCACCCAAAATCTTTATTCCACAAGCATCCACAGATGAGCTGTGCATGAGAAACACAGGGCCAAGCCTGTGGAAAATCAGACTTGCCCCACTGTTATACAACAGCGCCACCTGTCATTCATGCAAAATATAGCAGCACCATTCACCACTGGAAAAAGAAAACTTCACATCACACCTCTGAGTCGACACAAACCATTAATGACAATTAAATCACTGAAAGTGCATATATATATATAAAGATACCCCCTTTGTCATTAATGAAACACGGAAAACAAAAGAAACAAGAAAAGAAGCATGCAAAAACGGCCGACACTCAAAATCCAATCAGCTCCGCCCCATTCAATGGACAAGCGGGCTACCCCCCGTCTCCAGTGCGATTCCACCACGGCGAGTAGCAAGGTCGCCGCAGGGCACAGCTGGCAGACGGTAATCCTGCAACCTCTCTGGGGTTGCTTTTCTCTTTTCTTTTCACTACAGACCTCTTCGGTCACCGCCCCCAGTGCGATTCCATTGCGCTAATCCGCAAGTTTAGCGCAAGGCACTCTGGGAGCTGTAGTTTTCACCTCACTCGTGAACTTCCGGCGACCCCCCACGACGCCAGGCATCGGTTACGTACGACCTTCAAAACAAGCGGCAGTCGTTCAACTACTCACGAGCGGACGCGAAACAAGTTGAACGACCTCTTCCAGCTACTCAAAGGATCGAACGCTCCGGAAACGCTTTCCTAAACAAGACAGTGAAACAAGTCTTCGTGACTCCCACTAGTCACGCGGACGAACGGATCAGCCCCACGTGAAACAAGCGGCCACAACCTGCTCCTCACGGCCTGAATAGAAAACGTTTATTCCCCAAAAGTAAGTAATTAGAACCTCAACGTTCAATCGCCTCGTGATTAAATGAAACCCGAACCACACACACGACGACACACACGAAGGAAAAGCCACGAGCACGCCCCCCCCCCACGAGCACGCGTCTCGGCCCGAAACCGAGCTGCCGGGACCGTCCCGCACACACACACAAGCGTCTGTTCAAACTGAAACCTGTGTCGTCAGAACAAGCCAAATACGTATATTTAACTTTAACTCGAAGAACCAGAATTCATCACGAGACTGGACTTCTTCTGTGCGCAGTTGAATTTGGGACTGTGGCCGAATAGTCGTTTCTGTTTAATACACGGTCGACTCACCTTATGTAGTCATGTCACAGAGCTCCACTGGGCACAGCTGAAGAAAAGTCCACGTCGCACCCTCCAAATCAGAGAAAGAGACAAGGCCAGACGTCAGGGGTCACCATGTTGAAGGGGTTTCTCATTAGGTGTTCAAATGACCAGTCTCTCTTAGAAAAATGATGAAGATTTATTGACAGACACACAGGTTACAGGTTAACAGAGTTACAGCATGAATAAGCAATTCTTTGTGCACAGAGAATTGTGAGCATTTTGACAGACCTTTCCTCTGCGAGTTTCTTCAAAGAATGCTGCTGATATCTGAGATGTTTGGATCTCTTCAAGCTGCAGTTTGAGCTTCTCTGGTCTCCGATTGGCTCAGAGCACTGATAAGGAGTCCTGGAGCCTCTCGTGCTTGTCAGTTCTATGACCTTGTAGATTTATAGCTGTGGTGAGGAGTCTCTTGAAACTGTGTTCTTTGTTCTGCTTATTTGCTCAGTAAGAGAGTTTTAGAAATGTACTATTAGATGTGTCCTGTGTGCGATATTAATGTAAATTAATGTCCAGATCCTAGTATGTGTGTGTGGTTTATAAGTACTACTTATTTAGTAGTATGATCAGTGCTTTAAGTGGGCCGGAACTCACCGGTACCCAGTTCCGCCACTTCTAAAATTTAACCCTGACAGTACCGGGACTTTTTTTAAGCGTAAGGTGCGTTCCGGAACTTATTTTCGTCTTCTCCACTTGAAAGACCCGTGGCAGAATGCATCATTTCCCCCGACTGGTTTTCAAGAAAGAGTAATGCATCTTCACGATAATAAAACATCTTTGGTGGAGCGCGTCATTTTGGCCAATCACAGCCTCAGGATAGACAGGGGGAGGAGACGACAGCGAACTCAAAACAAAAACTCTGCAGCGCGACAGAGCGCGAGGGAAGCGGAAGTAACTCCTCCAACGTCTGGGTAAAGTTAATATTTTTATACATGCAGTGTAACCATTGTTTAGTAAAATGGCATGTTGTGTTACAAATAAAACTAAATAAAAATTAACAAAATAACAGTCAATTGCACCCCTAAAGCCACTGAGATAAAGTATCACATTAATTTAATTACCACAGGAGTGAATTTAAAAACAGGATGATGTCTATATGAACTAGTTGAATGAGGTGTCTCTAAAATATCCTGATTCATGATCAATAATAATTTAACAATTTTTTAATCTGTCCACAGGACCTGACTTTATTTTGTTAGATGTCTCTAAAATAGTTAGTGAATCATGTTTACATGTAGGTAAACATAGATGTTTAACAACTTGTTAAAATAGGAAATGGCATCTACTTTATTCAAAATTTCTGGCAAAACATCTTCACCAGCATATTTAAGAAACTAGTTTTTACTGTTAGTAAGTAAGTTTTATTTATATAGCACATTTCACAGACATGAGAGTCACAAAGTGCTTTACAAAAGGAAAAATAAAATCATAAAATCACAGAAGTACTATACAGAAAGGTAAAACATAACAAACTCTAAAATCAATGTACAAAATTAACCAAAAGCCTGTCTGAAGAGATAAGTCATAAATTTTAAAATGCATCTGTTGACTCAGAGCAGCGCATTGTTAGCTAAATGTTCTGCTGTATTTCAACCTGGAGAGACTCACAAAACGAGAGAGAGAATACAATTAAAATGTTTTATTGATTAAGGTTTCTTTGGCGCTCGGGCCCCGGCGGAGGGCATGCATGCCGGACTGCTGAGAGCTTGAATGTCCGGCATAGGGAGATAGATTATGGATATCTACCCCCCGGGACCCGAACCCGGTGGTGGAGAAGGGATCGCAGACGTCCAATCCATCCCACCGGTACGTGAATGACGGCCAGCCAGCGGCCGACGGCTCCGGACAACCCTGAGACGAACACCAGCGCAGAACCTCCATCCTGAGCAAGCACGAAGCGACAGTGGGAAGGAAAAACTCCCTCGAGAGGAAGAAACCTCCAGCAGAACCAGGCTCAGGACAAGCGGCCATCTGCCATGACCGGCTGGGTCGCAGGGAACAGGAAGCAGGAACGCACACAGCAGCAGGACCAAGACGAAGGCGAGCAGGACAACCCCAGGCGGCGGAGGCGGGACGAAGAACAGGGGAGAACCCATGATATAATAAACACTAGATAAGACAGCCCCGCTGTTGGCCAATGGAGACCGACATCGTCAGACGGCGGCCATCTTGGGACAGACAGAACGCCCACTCTTAACATGAATGTGAATGGTGCATTCACTATTAAAATAACCATAACTTGCTTAATTTCCATCCGATTTTAAAACGGTTTGGTTTGTTATAAATGTGAGAGATGTTGTTATAATATGGTATACTTAAGATGGACGTTCACATGAAAATAACGTTATGTAGACACTGTATTGCACTAGCAGTATACACAATAAGATTATATTTACATCTATTTCTAAATACATGTTTATTTCCAGCGAAATTAACTGACATATGTTACAATGCTAATAAATATTTAATACTATTTCATCATAAATAGTATTATTATTGGTGATATGAAATTAATTTATGCCAATTTTTTTCCCTACACATTTAAATATTATGTAATATTAAATACATTATTACACCAACCTTGGTCAATATGTGTAGTTTATTCTTTTTAGATACATGAAAAGATTTAATAATTGAGAAATATAAATAAACAAACAAATAAACAAAAATAAACATCTGATAGTGTGACAAGACTCTCACTCCCTCGGTGCAACAGTAACTATTTAAACATTAAAACACTGAAACATATAATAATAGACATAAGCATAAAATAGTAAAACTTTAACACTGTCCTGAGTTTTTGCATAGTGGTATAAGAGTATGAAAATTTACACCAACTCTAAAAACTAAAGCACTAAACATTTAATGAACATAATACTGTTCTGAGTTTTTGCATACTAGTACAAAAAGTAAAAAAGTATAAAAAGTATAACTATAAAATAAACTAAAGGTTCTAGCATTGACATTTGCAAAGTGGCAAAGCAGCATATCAGTTAATGTACACAGTATATGCATGAGGTAGTAGTTCATGTTGTTATAGAATGGCATATGCAGTAAGGCACATTGGGCATCCTTAAATAAGGCTGGTCAGAGAATACTGTATGTGTATCAGCAGTGGTGTAGATATAAAAGTAGTGTAAATGTAAACAGTAGTAATAAATGTAAACAGTAGTAATAAATGTAAACAGTATTAATAAATGTGAACATTGAATGTAAACAGTAGTATGACTATAGGCAGTGATGTAATACAAACATTAGTGCAAAT